>JABJVR010002170.1:0-17842 GCA_025773905.1 Chitala chitala
GACACACACACACACACACACACACACACACACACGTACTAAAAATGGAAATGTGGTATAGGCTGTCTAATGCACAATAGTGTAAGACTGAAGTTATTTTACGTACTGGTACAAGAGCTTGTAGTTTAATAAGGTTGCAGGATATCATCGTGCCACAGTAATGCAATAGTATATGTAAGGATGAAACAATGATGAGGTAAGCAATATGAAAAATGTATGTATGAAAATAAACTCCAACTTCATGTGATGCGGCCTGATGCAGAGGGCCATTAGCTAAGTTGGAGTTGGTTATCTTTGTTGATCCACACACGTCTGAGAGGTTTGTCCCTTTAATGCCGTAACTGATGAAGAAAAAGTAATTTATAAATCATCAGATGCTTCTCTCTGCACTTTGACCTGACCTATACCAGACCATACTGTGTCACACAGGCTCTGCTCCAGAGGAAGACCAAAGCGTGCCTGACTGCACCTTGAACAGTGAAGTGATTGGCTGGACTGTTCCATTGCTGGACTGTAGGTACTGTTTTTAGTTTTTGAGTTATGCCATAACATGTTTTGGATTTGCAGAAAATTCAGCTCTATTCAAGATGTAAAGCATGCAAAACTGCCACAATGAAGAGATGCAGATACTTTCAGCTGTTTGGTTAGAGGTAGAAAACACCATGCAAGCTGGAGAAACCAGACAGATGTAAAACTGTGTTTTGGGGACATACCTCTTACATCACTTAACAGTATTTCTTATTATGATGGTTGCACATCATTACATTAAACAGCAGAAAAATTGCAAACACTACAAACTCCTGTATGTTAAAAAGCGTGTACAGCTGTGTCGCTGTGCGTTTTCGTCATGGCACAAGTATCGCACGATATCACACATCACCAAGTTAAGCAATACCTTTCTCTGAGTCATGCCAGCTCAGTTTAAAAGTGACTCACACTGCTCCGTGTGCAGCCATGGTCGGTCACCGTGCAGTGCATTACAGCATGGCTGAAATATGCCAGTGCTGAAGCATCATAATTTGCTGAGCTAAAAATCTGAGGCCTCAACTTTGCAGAAACCAATGAATTCCCTGCCCTGAGCACCAGGGGGTCATGCCACTGCCCTTGTACACAGTCTCCATCAACTCTAAGTGGTCACTACAATATTAAGTGACAGACTGCATGGTCTTAAACATTAAAAAAAACTTCTGGAAAATACACTCAGTTTGTGCCTGTGAAAAAGATGTATAACCAAACATGAGAATTTCAAATTACCTGTTATGTGTGATCGACCTGTTTTGGACTGGTGAAGTAGAGGTGAGTCAGTGTGCCACAGTACCAACCCAGGACAACAGTTTAATTAGTTTCTTCATTTTCAGATCAGATTCTGCCCTGTAGCTCTGTGTGTTCGTCCGCTTGTCTGGTAACTTTGTGCAGACTGTGGTTTCTTGCGTTGAGACCCCACCAGCCTCCTTTGTTAAACTGGTACTCCACGTGCCCTGACTTGCACTCTGACTGGCCTGGGGAAGGTGAACACCCCCCGGCAACACTGAATTACTGCAGCTATTTAAAATGACAAGTATATGTCATACTGTATTTAAATTTTTTGCAGTACCTTTAAAGTAAGTTGCATTGCAATGTCCATAATATGAGGTCCAGACACAAGCTGAAATGATGCTAAATGCTATTATCCAGGCCATTGTTATCAGCATTCACTCTTAAAAGCCCAGCCAAACAAAATGCAGGCTTTTATGGATTCTTCACCAAGTTATCACTGCTAATAATCACTGCTACCAAATTATATAGCAGTATACAGCAATATACTTTATTTATATTATTAGTTCATACCTGAAAACATGTACATTGAAAAACTCTTTCCGTTACTTTCCAGTGAGAAAACAGTTTGTTCCCAGTTAATCAAAAAACCGTAAACTAACTCTCCCAAACATTACCAAAACGTTGTAAAACATGTATACAATGACCAAGCCCTGACTGTAGCATGACATCACACTTCAACAAAAGTGAGAAACCTCAGTGAGGTCACATACATTTTCATGAGGCACACAAAAAGCATTACACCCAGGGTTGCACATTATGCTATATTTCCTTACATACACAGCAAAATAAATAAATAAATAAGTTCAAACACTAAGTGCACACAATTTAAAATAAAGAAGGCAATTTGCTGTAATGAGAAGTGTTACAAAAAATAAGACTGAGTTTTAGTGTGTGTGTGAACTTTATTTGAGGTCTTTCTTTCCACTCATAAAATATAGAGTGAACACCACACAGTAAGTCATAGGCTGCATCTAAAACTGCATACTTCTACCCTAAAATGTATACCAAAATGTGCACGTCTCTGAGCATGAGAAAAGCCCCTGGCTCACACAATATATCCACGGTGAAGAGGAAGGGCTGTTGTGTTAAACCTTGGCAACAAGAAGTCTGTGTGTCCATCAGATGAGATTTTGTGGTATGCCCAAAATGTTGCATACTAATAAGCTTTCCGTGCTAAGTACTCCACCAGAACAGTATACACTTTCTTTATGAATAAGAGCATAGCATTCAATTTCTGATGCAGTGAACCAGAAACAACTGATTGCGCACTACCAAGAGTACATTATTTCCACTTGCACAACTTTCTGATTTTTTTTTCCCCACAGACATACTTTAAATAAATTATATTGATCTTTTTTTCCCCAGATACCATAATTAGTGTATCAAAAGCCAAGGGCTGCTATTGTGAAAGTTCATGTTTAAACATTAAGAATTCATGGACGGCCTGTGTATCATTTGGTTGAGAAGCATTATATTGTCTAATTATCTTGACATATCAAAGTTCTGGTATCAACACTTCAACAGGCTCATTATAGAGAAAAAATATTCACTGAATAGCTATTAAACTGTCGGTATGAACTGCTCACTTAACTTAGCTCCTCTGTGTATCAGACATTGTTTTCTGTATCAGTTCACATATTTTGATTCAGCCTATTAGACAGTTCATTTTTCCTAAGTGGTCAATTCCACAATATGTCAACACAAGTTTGGTTACCAAAAGCACCACATGTACTATATATTTCAGAACTTTTTAAAACTAGATCTTTTTAAAACCACCCTGTACACTGTTCAAAAACAGCTCTATGCAGTATGTAGGTCCATACTGCGAATGTTTTCCTTGGTCAAAGTGAAGGAAATGTCAGTCTCTTTTCAGCTCAGGGAGATGTTGGTCAGGGACCTCCTGATCATCTCATAGGCCAGGAAGAGGGCACCATTGGAAGGGAATGCACGTAGCACAGTCGGACTCAGCCCAGCATAAAGAGCAGGAACACCTGGTGAATGTACCAGGGCTGTAGCGTGCAAAGCACTTCAAAGCCATTAAAACAACTCTATTTAAATCAAACCGGTTTGTATACAGATATGTCTGTTGTAAAGTAATGCTTTTCGGAGGAATAACAGAACGTATCAACAAAAAGAAATCAATGATGTGTAAAGGGGAAAGCAGTGTCAGGAGAGGCCCGCTCAGTAGAAAATTAAACTGGAGCCACATGTAAGTGTAAAGAAAGCAGAAGCTCACCTTCAGCCTGTATGATGCTCATCAGAGTAGAGAGGAAGCCAGCTTGCTTCCCACACATGGAAAGCACCTGAATGCGAGATTTGACCGAGTCAATGGGGTAGACAGCTGTCCAAAAGAAAACTCCGCCCATACCTCCACTCACCACCAGGGGGCCAGCATCTAGAAGTGGCAGTGATGAGAGCTCACAGAAAGGGAAACATCTATTTGCGGCACTTAGGCAATCTTAAAGGGAGGCTTTATCCTGTACTAGCCTTTATCATAAGGCATACTTTATTTCAGGGCCGTATACATTTACACATATTTAACAAACACCCCACTGGCTTAAATTAATTTAGCATATTTGTAAAGTTCTCAACATGGGCTCCTGGCTGGGTTCATTACACAGTTTCAGATCTGAAAACTGAGGTACATCCATAAATCTGTTCCACACCATACATTTTAGTGCTGGTCCTTTTAGACTATACCATAAAAAATGTTATTTTAAACTATGCATTATGAAAAAAACATATAAATAGATTTATGTTCCAGTCTCCCCCATTATGTCTTCAGACAGGCATTCAGCATGTGTGACCAGATCACTGAGGCCTCCAAAGCCACTGACCTTGCATCAGTATCACAGAGAAATGGGGACTTCCTCTAAACCCAGTCTGATCCAGCAATGTCAAGTATTTAAGCACTGCACTATTTTTACTCTGAGCGTCCACTGTTTACAGCTGTGTGCCAGATCTGTGTCACATGCAATCTCTGCCTGCGGTGCATAAGATTGTTCAACTTATAGGGAGGGATGGAGGACAGTGAGCCGAACTTCCCCCAGTCTGACAGAAACTGGTCCATTCACCCATTCTTAAGCTGTGCATGTGTTGCCTTGACATCAGCATCACAACAGGTCAATATCATCCTTTTGGCTACAAAGCATTGATGATGTGACAAAAGTGCTTTGTTGTAAAAAATAAATAAATAAAAAATGGCACTTTTCAGATTACACTACATCATATCAAGTTCAATTGAACAATACATTTCAATACAAAAATGCTGCCAGAAAACCCATAGTAAAAGTACAGGCTAGCAGTTAATAAAAAAAACTAGGAACAGGAATTACACAATGCCAAGGGAAAACAAAAAAAACAGTAGTGAAACTAGATGCACTAGTGGTAAATAACTCAGAAAGGAGCAGTGTCACAGACACTGAATATATTGAGGAAAGTGGCTGAGCACCTAACGATTAACAGGAGAGTCTAAAATTTAAGTAAGAGATCTTATTAGAGCATGGAAGTACTTGAGTTAAAACTTGGAGCAGCATACAGTCAAATATAGCTTTGTAGTATCAAAGTACCATATCAGCTTTAACTGTAGAAAATAAACACCCACTTTGCATAGAAAACCACTATCAAAGAGTCAAAAACATTACATTTTAAAAATGCTTTGTTCAGAGTCTTGTCTCAGTTATTGGTACTGTACTGCACAGAAAAAAAGATAGTCCCAAAACTAAACTGTGTGACTACCTCTAGTTTATGGCTAATCACCGTGTCACCCACCTAGTTCATTTTTGGTGTAGCCGCACTTGATAAAGAGGCTCCTGCTGACCTCATAGCCCCCAAAAAAGAAGAAGTATCCAGGGACCTCCCTGAGCCAGGTGCTGGTCATGCCCTGGGTGAAGCCCCAGAGCCCTTCCTTCTCCAGAATGCTTTTGACAATGGACCAGCTGGAACTGTGAATACATTAAAAATCTGACTGTGACATAAAAACGATGCCAAAGTCATGTGGGGTGGTGGACAAATTAGAAGGAAAAAAAGTCTTAAGGTGAGTCAATACGCATGAAATTTAGATTTACCTATTGGCATATCAATGAATAACATACATTACATAAGTTACATAAATTAGTGTTTACATTGTAACACAAGCTGGATTTGCAGTTTCTCAGCCAGGATGTGGCCATATAGGCTGTCAGACTGCCATCTTTGCTCTGTTGCATTGAACACAACTCAATTTACTTATATATAACGTATTTCACAACAAGTTCCCGCAACTGTAAGCCAGGTTACACTTCAAGAAGCCCCTGATATTTGGAATTATTGCCTTTGCACTGATGTTGTACGATGCTGACTTTATGATTTACACCCAATTTGTACGGATAAGTAAATATGTTATCCATTTGTTGATCTTATTACTTATGATATGATTTGCAGTCCCCCCCATCATGCAATGAAGCAGAAACGCTGTGCGAAGACTGGATTGCTGTCTCCCTTATCTCTCTCTCTCTCTCTCTCCAGTGGAGAGAACTTACACGCAGCAATCCAGAGAAGACTTGCCCACCATTCGCATCTCGTGCAGGGCCTGCATGCGGCACTTCACCAGCTCCGTGGGACACAGCACCAGGGAGGAAAAAAAGGAGGCCACTGACCCTGCCGCAGCACTCTGTAGTTCACTGGAAAACATACGAAGCAGTGTGTGTGAATATGAGTGTGCATGTAGGCAAGAACCGGGACTGGTGAACTGAAACATACAAAGGTCACATTATTGAATATCATTTGTTTGTATGCTTATCAGTAAGCCTATTCACTCAAACCTTACGGCAAACACCGTTAACTTTGGGACTCGAATGTCCTACTGGGAAGAAGTTTCCGTTTACTGCATCTAAAACACTCCACATTATACTGTGCGCTTTTCAATAATCGTGTTACCTGCTGAGAAAATATTGAAACCTCTACAAGCTCTCAAATATGTGTTTAAATCTAAATTTAAATCAAACTCTTCCAAAGCAGCATCCAAGCACGTTATCACAGTTATGCTTACGGCCACTTTCCCTATCACACCATTGCCGTGCCTCACCTCAGCTCACCGACGGTTGCAAGGCCAAAAAGCCTTTTTATGAGCTCCTGGCATGTGCCATAGCAAGTGAAGAGAACAGCATTCTCTGCCATGTTGGATACCAGCGCAGCAGCGGTGCCCTGATACAAGCCCTTGAGGCCCTCCTGATGGTATGTTCTGAGGAAGCACTTTGTGAAGCCCCCATACAGGCTGGGGAAGGCTTGCAGCTTCACCTTCACGGTGTCAAAGGGCTGACCGCTCACCACACACGCCAGTCCACCTACATGCACAGTCAGTAAACACATAACACTGTACAGAGCAGATCAGGCAATAGGGGCTGTGCACACATCCAACATGGGTGTGTGTGAAGACAGGTGTCTTCTGTGAAATCAGCTATGGAATTTAAATCATACACGTACATTTGTGTTTACACATACTTGTTTAAAAATAAAACACCAACAAATAGATGGTCACTTGTCTGCTCTGTCATTGTTTTTTACATAAAATACTGAAGCTAACTGATCAGAGTGTTTCTGAAAGATTTTTGCTTTTATTTTACTTGCCTGCAGCACCAGCAATGAGGTTAATTACCGTGTCAAAAATTGGACTTTTGGTGTGCTTCTCTGTAGCCATCTTGTCCTCTGTATCTTTAGCTTACCTTCTGGAAGTGTAAAAATGCCACAGAGTCCATGTAAATAAGTGACACACGTCAACACAGGAAGGATTAGTAACAGACTGGACAAGGCAAGTTACACCAGTGTAAACTAGTTTTTGGTGTATCAAGTCATATTATTAGTATATCAGAACTCATTCAAGTGTGGACATAATAGTGACTGATGGTGTTCTTTTCTAGGATGAAACAGTGGATGTGAAGGATCTGTAATGTGGGATGTTAAACATATAAATCTAAAAACATCATTTCATAATATATTTTATTTGCTGTTACAGGGGGAAAAGAGATTATGAATAATAATTCCATGGCACTTCCATTCCATTAGGTTTTACCAACTCCCATTCAACTGAGAAAACAGCCTTTTATCATTTGCTAAACTTGTCTTTTAAAAACACATGTTGTTTCAACAGGTGTCTACATCAGTTCATTACACATAACTACATTTTCTTTATATGATGTTATATTATAACTCTCCTTCATCACGTTCTTCAAAAAGTCAGTCAAGACTAAGTGAAAGTCGTTCAGCATCAAGAACACATCGAGATAAGTTTTAATTGGCACTGAACAACATCAGAAAGGTAAAACAATATTTCACCCGATGTTTTACTTTGCCAACATCAACTGTCTGTAATTTTAAACATTTACATAGAATAAATATACTGTACATAATACGTTTTAAACTGTTATTTGTATGACGTGAAAAATATGCGAAATGAAACTTACCTTATTTACTTCAAATGACACGGTGAAAAACAAACGAAATCATCCATTATCTTTGTTTCACTAAAATGCTAACGGATCACTACACACTCCACAAAAAAAAGGCACAGAGAGCGCATACCGTATATAACGCAGCATGCCTCGGGACTGCGCTCACCAGAGGGGCTTCGTTCATTTACAGCACTCGTGTTTTTAAAGCCCAGGACTTCTCGGCTGAGTGACGTCATTTAGTCATACAGAGATTCGAAGCGCAGTGCGCTTCACGAGCTAAGAACTCATTCCAGGAAAATAAACAGTTATTAGGAAGGGCCCAGTGGTTCAGTGGACTACACTGGAGTAAATTGTTGAAGCTTTTTGTCTGATTTTAAATTCTCATCTTTTAAGACTTAGACAAAATTACTTGCAAAAACAGTTTGGAATAGATTTTGTCTTCAGAGCACCGTCCCTTTACTCAACTATGCATTTTTTATATAACTAAATAGGCTTACATAAACTTTATCCCCGAACTTACACTGTAGTAGAGTTCCTGTCTTTGGAGGGAAGCACAATGGGTGCATGTTTTTTTGTTTTAGCCAGTTTCTACTTTTAATTCAACCTTAATTTCAATAATAATTATTCACTCTACTGTGTCAATGCAGAAATGCTCAACAAGCTTTATTCATAAAAAAAATTAAAGCATGACACTCATGTTGCTTCTTAACCATTTTTAGCAGTTATACTGTATTTTTAATCTTTTAATTTTTATTAATATTCACAAATCACTGCTCCTGGTTAAGAATTCTTTGTCATTGGCATTTGTTTGTGCTGTGTAGTAATTATTACAATTTCATTATAATTATCACTGGTTTGAATTCAATTCTCAATTATCCAGAGGTTCCCACACAGGTTCTGCAGTAAGAAAGACATGATAATGTGCGATTTATATATTTTTTTTACAAATCTTAAAGCACAAAAGTCTCCCTTTTAACTTTCTTCTTTGCAATTCTTATTTTTTCTAAATATATTATGAAGACAAAACACAAACAGATGCAAATGATGAAGAGGACTGAAGAGAAAAGCAACAATGTAACAGATATTTAAGTGGATAAACAGAAAAAAATGAATCCTCTTAACACACCAAGTACTCATACCCCTGTGCCTTGACAGCCCTGCTGTAGCATGAGATTACTTTATAGTATGCACTGTTTACATAATGACAACAGGACATGCGCATGTATGATTATGTCATGGGTTACCTTGTAATTAAACATTTAGCAAGTTGTGATAGAAGGTCATGTGTTGAAACATATAAGTATTAATACAAATTAAGTTTCTCAATGATATCTGGTTAGTACTATTTCTATTACACTTTGTCGATGATTTCTGAAGTGCAAATTTATATTCCTCATGTGCCATTCAAGGTCATACTCCAGTACTACCAGTAACAGGACATGGCCTAAACAAGCCTTTCGTGTGGCCTGATGAAAATGAAAACACACAAAGCGGGTTGCTGTGTTATGTGAACAATTCGAAAACCTTTCATTTGGCCCAGAGACATTCCAGATTATAACACTGAGAGGAAAAAAAAAATTCTTCAACTATAGTGTACTGATAGGCCATTTACAGACATGTGGTGTCATAGGCTGCCCTCTGTGATACAGTAAGAATTATGGCAAACAGACCTGTTTTTTGGACATGTAAATTTTACTCGCAGTCAAAGGCAGGGGTCAAACTGGTTGCATGCCTGTTTCAAATGCATGGGGAGTACATAACTGAAACTCCCCATGAAAAAGCAGTTTAATGTTGAAATAACTGATCTATAATTACAAAATCAAGCTGCAAAGGTAGGTCTTTTTTGCCAATTAGCAGTGGGAGTCGTTAAAGAAAGCTGTATAATTAGAAAATATGCAAGGTTATAAGTTTATGCAGTACCTAAGAGCCCTTAAGGGGCTGAAGATAGTGTCCAAATTACAGGTGAGTTATTTGCAAATTTAATAGGTCAATGAATCACTAACAAGTATAGAGAGAGATCACAATATACTGTATACTAAAGGTCATTGAGTGCAGCATCAGAAGTTACAGTAACTGAATAATCAGCTCTGTGTGACAGTCTGAGAAAAATTTACATTGTGCACAATCACTGTGCTGGAATTAATAGCAGAGCTTCAATTTAGAGACTGGCATTTTAGATTTCCTTATCCACCTAACCCGGATGTCTTTGTACTTGGATGAAACCAACACACGCATGGGGAAAATGTGCAACCCTGCCTACAGAGGTATGAGGCATACTGGTGGCAACCATTAGGTCATCATAGAGTACCATTGGCTACACCAATTGTACTCTATGATGACCCTACACTCCTGTATGATAATGTCCCATCCACACTGCCCCAAAAATGTGACTTTATAAACACTACATGTTTATAATAATGGTCGGTGACAGACCATTATTCATCACAATTTTCAAGGGACTTTATGGGTACTGGTGTACTGTAGAGACTCAAATACAGCTGCACGGACATTACACAGACAGCTTTAAAATGTTTCCTTCTCAAAGAATGGTGCAACATATATACCACTACACACAAAGCTCAGCAGTTGTATGACAGCATATTAAGGACTGAAACAAGTGCAGAAGGCAAAGGGTGGTCCCATTACATTATGTCAGGTACCTCCATGACTATGGACATGAATACACAGCCAAGATTAAAATCAAAGACTTAAGTCGTCAGTGGTCTTAACAACTGCCCCCTGGGTGTCCCCTTTAGACTTAGGGGGTTGCTTTTAATTACCGTAGACAGAGACAGCACTGCCTTCATTCTGTTCTCTGTGTTTTACTCAAGATTATGAAAGCCAATTCCAAGTAGTATAAAGAGAAAAAAATGGCACAATGCCAAATGCAACTAATTAAAATATACATTGTACTTCAATTTTTCATGCATTTCAGATTTAAATGTACAGCAATTCACATTTCATTGTGAAGGCACATTTTGTAACAATGTCCAGATGTAATATCTAAAGTCCACCAGCAAGCGATACCTTTGTACAGTATAAATCCTACCAACTGGTACATCAGTTTTACACAAGACGTTTTAATTGAGCATGCAGTATCCATTTAGAATACTTCTACCACTGAACATACCATATAGCAAACAAACTTAACATCCTTAATGGATTCATGACTGCAGCAGTAAGTTAACAAGTAGGACAATGGCTTTAGTTTATTTGGAGATTGCAACGCATGGTTATAAGTACCACACCCACACACACACACAATACATGTATTTAAATCAGGAGAATCTAAAATTTAGGCTTTATGCATTTGCAAGTCCGCTCTGAATAAATATTTCAGAACTATGGTCAAAAATATTGTCAAAAAAAAATATGGCAAAAGCCATCTAGTCACATCTTCAGTGTTTTCAGTTGTGAAGTTGACTTGTGGGGGGAGGGGGGGAAGAGAGAGAAAGGAGGAAAAAAAAAAAAAAAAAACCACTATTAAACAAGCTTAAATTTGCATATTGGTTTTAAAGTTTTAATTTCATTACAGCCCATACCTCCCTACATTTTCCCCCTCTTCAAACTACTTATCTAGGTCAGAATCACTGTACCTGGATCCAATCCCAGACAGAGGGCAAGGTAGGTTATGCCCAAAACAGACTGCCAACCCATCACAAGGGCACACATATGCACGCACGCACACACGCGGGTCAATTTAAAAGTCGCCTGACCTATATGTCTCTGGAGCGCATGATAAAACCAGAGCAATCGCAGGTAACCAAAGACATGACCCAGGAACGGCACACAGATATACACCTGTAACTTTGGAGATACAAGGCATTATGAACACCCACTGAACCACTGTCAGCCATTAAACGTAAAAATAGTCCCTGAATACATCAAGACTGCGTGACAAGCTGAAACACACAAAGCAGAAAAGCCAAATCTAAAAATGCAATTTTATTTTCAAAACACTGTACCGCTGCTAAATATACAAAAGAAAATTTTAGGTGCAAAATAAGTAGATCTCTATTGTTTGCATTCATCTGATTTGAAGACTTGGTATTTAAAAATTTTCAATAAACAGAAATTTGTATCACGCACATACTTCCCATACTGTCAAGTAATCAATGGGCACTACATAAAAAAAACCAGCAGAATCCTTGCAGTAGTGTCATGACAGACCATTCCTTATTGAATAGGACACCTCTTTGTGCATTAGAGCCAATCAATTTCCAAGTCACATTGCCACGATACGAGTACAGGCTATAATTGTGCAATTTAAAACAATAGAAAAATAAGAGCTAAATGTCATAGCCACCTTACAAAAAAAAAAAAAAAAAAAAAAATTAATGCTACCACCTAGTCCAAAAAAAGAATAAATATTTGGGGGATCAGGAAGACACTGAACAGCGATTGTGTAACACACAAAACGGCACTGAAAGGGGCACTTCAAATGGCTTCATAGATGCTCATTCTTTTTGCATTATACACAGAATTGTTGAGCCCAAACCAAACAAGTAGGATTGGGAGGGGTTGTTAAAATTAATTGCAACAGCATTTCTGAATTCTCTAAACCCACAGCAATCCACCTGGAAACAGACTGGAAAACAGAACTATTCATCGTCATCATCCTGGTCATCATCATCATCTTCGTCTTCCTCCTCATCCTCTTCGTCTTCATCTTCATCATGTGTGGGCTTCTTTGTTGGTGGTTTAGAAGCTGCTGCACCACCTTTCCCCTTGCCTTTATAGTCAGCCATGTCCTGCGAGGGAAGAACACGCATTTTATATGTCACAAGGACCAAGGCTGTGCTCAAAACCATACACTGCCACTACAAACATACGGCCAAAACATGTAGCAACATTCATACATGTTCTGGTCTCGAATGCCCCATGAACGTGAAAAGAACCCAGATTTTATGCTACGGGGCGGGGCAAAAAAAAAAAAAAAGGACACTTCAATCCCAATTCCAATGGTCACAGAAGGTTCTCAACAGTCAGAGGTTTCCTAAAAAGTTTTCCCATGCCAAATCTGAGTACACAGACAGTAGTGCATACTTCTGTTTTGACAAAGCACATAGTATGTAGTGGCCCATTTTAATTGCAACCCTCAACTGTACTTTGCACATGGCAGCTTAAAAAGTATATGTACCATACAGTATGCAAATACTGAAAACAACATCACCTTTTTGTACTTGTCCTTCAGCTTATCAGCCTTGTCCAGGTAGGGCTGCTTATTAGAATCAGTCAAGTTGTTCCACATTTCACCCAGCTTCTTAGCTACCTCTCCAATGCCCAGGCTGGGGTTTTGTGCTTTGATCTTGGGGCGGTGTTCAGAGCAGAACAGAAAGAAGCCAGATCTAGTGAACAAGCGTTTAAAACGTTACTTTGACTTAAAAATTACATGCAACCTGCCATGCAGCCTACTGTACCTTTGCAACATCCTTTTAACCAGTTACACATTCCAAGTCAGGCACCATTTGCTTAGCACAAGAACATTAAAATAAATTTGTACAAATGCAAGGAAATTACTGTTTTTTTTTTTTTTGCACAGAAATACTATACTTCTGATTTTACTGCATTGACTTCAGCAGAAAAACCAAAAACGCTTTAAGATTAAATATCCACACAACAGGTGGTGATCTCATCCAGTTCCAGGTAAACCTACGGTGGCCTTTTGGGAGCGTTGGGGTCTTTCTTTCCTTTCTTGCCCTTCTTGCCAACGGAATAGGACATCATCTCCTGGTCGTAACGAGCCTTGTCCTGCTTGGCCAGATCTTCAAATCTGCCTTTTTCCTTAGCTGACATGGTCTGTTATGACACAGCAGAAAGCAAGTCATCATTAGGACACTGAACAGCAAGAGAGCTGTGACAGTCTCATCTCATTGCATCTGAAAGTAGAGCGGTACTGTAAATACAAGCTAAAAGATTGAGCACGCCGAGTCCAACATTGCATCATTACTCAATTATACTAGTATAATTCAAAATTGATGGTATCGCGTTGCATGCTCACCACTGACATTTTAATGTAAAGGACATTACCAGAACAAACTGCAACAAATCAGCATTTTAAGTTGTCATAGTTTCAAACTAATGTTGTTTTCTTCATTTTAGTGTCGCCTTTTGTCCTTGTAATACACTGGCTGTTTTTCCAGCAGTGCTGGTTTAAAAACTTTGCTAATGTAGTTTGCCTCTTCATCTTAAATAGTTCGTTGACTTTAAGGTAATTTGTGACTTTCTGGCCTGCACACTATTAACTCACTTTTGCTGTACAGAGTAGTAATACTGGCTAATCCTTATTTTTATTGTTTGTTTTCTTTGGCCTGTTGAATTTAAAAGTAAATTTAAGTAATTGTTGAACATTTTGGAAAATGTTTCAAATGTGATCTGCAATTGAGAACAAATGCATTTTGCAATTTACACACCCACCTATCACCCATAACTCTGTAACGGTCCGCAGACCACAGTGTGCGGCTTACACAAGTGCTAACACTTGCAATATAATACAGCATTTACATTGGCACTGCAATGGAAAGCTCCAGCCACTGCCTGTGAAGCAAAATACTTCAGCATCATTTTTGCCTCAAATAGTATTTTTTAAAATATCATTCTAATTTGGTTTTGGATAGTGTGAGAAATTCAAATTAAGAAACAGATTGTTAACCTTTCCCCTTCAGTTTAAGTCCTAAGAGCATTGCTGCATCAACCCCCATGACTTGCGTCTTCTAGCTATTCACAATCAGACCAGCCTGACCAAGACTGGAGTCCAAACGTTAAAGATAGTGGAAGTCTAGCACACAAGGCCCCCTGACAACACACACAACTCACCTTCCACCTGCCAGAGCACTTCTTGGAAAACTCTGCAAAGTTCACAGGAATCTCGGGGTTCTTCTTCTTGTGCTCTTCCCGACACGTCTGGACAAAGTAGGCATAGGCAGACATCTTGCCCTTGGGCTTCTTAGAGTCACCTTTAGACATTTTTGTCGGCGAGGAATCGTGGTCACTTAAAACCCTGGGTTTATATCTGGTTTCTGCAAGAGAGGCAACTTGTGTTTATTCCAGACATTACTATGTCCCCTAAAAATAAAATTAAATAAAAAAAATCCATACACACAAGTGATGTTCTCTCTAAAGGATAAATTTGCATCTTAAATTTTATCAGACAACTATCAAGTTTTCAACCTTGAAATTAAAGTTTACGTTTAAAATGTGTTTATTCTACAACGTATAAGTCTCAGACATTAGTAACTTCTGGTACTTAAAGTGATATTAAATTCATCGTCAATAAGTTAATTCGGTTAACCCAGCGGACACGTCGCATAACTAGATGACACTAGACGACATCGCTCGCGTCGACGCAAGATGAAAACAAGAGGTCGCGTACACGAATTATTTATCATCCATTTTGTGAAACGCAATATCATGTGAGAAACTCCACCTTAATTTTAACGAACTTGGAAATTTTAACAGTTTTTTGTCACAATTAATTTCTTGAAGTTTAAGACCACCACCGCCAAGTAGTTTTCCCCAGCTAGCTGGAGCGATGTACATAGTACAGTGTGTGTCTGTGTGTTAGCGGAGCCCTTCGTCTCAGCAGCGCTTCATTCATTAAAATGGCTCCTGCGCAGCTCTCCATGCAACAAAGCAACGCACCCTAGGATTATAAACGACTGCGTCTCGTTAAATTTGGCTAAATAAAATGCTAATTTAATTCAACCGTGCTACAACGAACCTTTCGAAATGTTAACGTGGTTTCGATATCAAAACAATTAAAAATTAAAATAATAAAATTTTCTCCCTGCCCAAGTTTCAGCACACAGCGCTCAGCGAAGCGCTGCCTATAACAAAGGCTGTGCGCCGGCCATGTCTATTACAGAGCCGTGCTCACAAAAACTAGCAAGTTAAAAAGCAACCGAGAATGAAACTATGCATCACAGTTTGAACATATAACGTTAAAGACAGCCGCCCTAAAACAAAACCGATAACAAATAGTTTTTGACAAATCCTAATTAAACGATTTGATTTACAAAAAAAAAAAAAAAAAAAATGCCCGGCCAGCGTTAGCCAGCTCAGACCTGATTCTTGTCAATGGTTTAAATCGCCAGCCATTTTAATGCACTGCCATCGCGTCCGTATCAGGTTTGATTTTAAAAAATACTTATTCAAACATGCTTTAGGGTTTTATACTGTCATTACGAGAGAGATTAACAGCATATTGAAAGCAAACATTGCTCTAAATAAATGGCGAACGGACGATGCAGACATAATCAGCAACTATTTTAAAAGAACCATTATGTTCACAATGAATGGAGCCCAGAGCTCAGACCCAAGTATAATCGCATACATAACATCGATGTGTATGAAGTGCGTATACACAAATTAATAATTGAGTACTGTCACACAGACACATATTTTGTCCAATCCAATGATTTACACATACAGAAAATTCATTCTATTGTGTCGATCGCACGTCTTTTTGTTGTAGTCCGTGAAATCAGATCAAAGCCTTTATTCTAAAAAACAAAGTACCAAAAAAAATGTACGAATACAACTATTTCTTACCGCAGTGATGTTATAAGGCCTAACCCTACGCAAATTTATAATTACTTTTCGGTCGATGATCAAAATTTATTACATTTTGACTCCCAATTTAAAACCATAAAAGTGTTAAATTACATGATATACTTCACATTTTAGCATATATCCTATATTTGAAAATAGGTTATTTTGTTGAACAAGTTAAAATCGCGTGCGCGTGAACCCACCTGCGTTGTCACTCCGCACTCAGCGTACACTTCGAGTCTCGCTCCTGTAACAAGCTGTATAGACAGCCTCGCGCTAGCTCGACACGAGACCGGTGTGATTGGCTAGCAGCCGCGATAGTTTAAAAGAGCCTCCACAAACATTCATTGGCTGCTTTATTGCAAATATTCATAAAATCGCGTTTCCAATTGGATTAACTGTGGGTAGTGTCACGATTTCTTTTAAATTGCCCAAAAAGTTTGTAAATAATATAAACATTTGAAAGATTTGGCAAATATATGGTAATATGTATTTTGATATACAAACTGATTGACTTACAGAAGTTTAATTTCATCCGGCGTTACATATTATATAAATGTTTCATATATGGCAGCGGGTCGGCTGTTTTGACTGTGATGTCCCGTACAGAGTCGGGATAAGAACTACATTAGGTGCCGCATATACAGCCTTTAGCTCAGCGGGATACATTTCTTGTCTGGTACATTACATGAGTAGCAAAGACTCCGCTTCGAATCTAGCTGGCTCACTTACATGACAATATATTAATAACAATTTCCAAAATGTATAATGTCTTTCATAATAGCGATATGGCAATGTACTTAAAAGGTTTAATAAATAAAGAATTATGCCTGTAGTTGAAACCAGACAATAACCGAGATGAAAAAACAAAATCTCAACGATCTAGAGGGGGGACCTCTGAGGCTCCAGAATCGACAGGTTTAATCTCCATGGGCATCACACATATCAAAAAAGAGAATGACTGTTCGGTTACATGAAACATCAGAATGAAGTTTGTGTAGGGGTGGCTTTCTGTATACAGTATACAGAAGGTTCGAAACCCGCCTGCTGTGTTAACAATACTGACAGGTCCCCTTGGGTGAAAACATCACTACATCAGTGTAGTGATGCTACACTGGCGTCTTCAAAGCCAGCGTCCCACTAAAGAGGTGATGAGAATGGAAAGATGGATCAGATGTACAAACATTTGCTGGCAAGTACAACAGGTACAAGGGTATATAAAGGAACATCAGTGGTAATTACAGTCAGCTATGGTGCGAGTACGTACAGGACACAAAAAATAAATACAATAATATAAGGAAATATTACCAGACCATATGTTCATTACTGACAAACCATGTTTGAACTTGTCTGAGGGAAACATCCAAACGATATTTATTTTTAGTAGTATAATTAATTTCACGAATGATTAAGGACAAGGATACATAAGTCATTGCAAATTCCCAGATCGAAGAAAGTAGCTAAATAAACATGCCCCGTGTGAGGATCGAACTCACGACCTTCAGATTATGAGACTGACGCGCTACCTACTGCGCTAACGAGGCACA
>JABJVR010002171.1:5609-17842 GCA_025773905.1 Chitala chitala
GGCGTGCATATCATAAAATAAATAAAGCCCCCCCCCCCCCCGACCCTATTTTGTTGTTAAACCTCTAAATTTCAACACATGGAAATTTTTTTTGTATCCAATCACTAACAATACATTTGGGATTTTAATTAATCAAAAAATATGTGCTATTCATAAGCATTTGTCCTACCTGAGTTGATATGTTATACATACAGTAATATCTCAGCAGTTTATCTTTTGGGATATGTTTTATTACCCATTCTTCAGTGCTAATTTGCATTAATGCTGTCACTTAATGGAAAGCTTTGGTTTCTAGGTAACATCACAAATTTTTTAAATTAAACTGAAGATTGGTGTTCTGGCATGAGTCAAACTACCCCCCCCCCCCAAGTCATTTATTAGCTTTTTTTGTCATTTGCTTTGTGTTCTATTGTAAAAATTTTAAAAAAATCATCTTAGAAATTAGTTTTCTGGCTGACTGAAGCAGGTTCTTCTCCAGGGCCTGGTTGTATTTAGTTCTGTCCATGTTGTCTTTGAAGGCAACAAGCTTTTTGGTTACTTGTTCTGAAAAGCAGCCCCAAAACATGATGTCGCCACCACCATACCTGTGGTACAAATGTCTACCTGGGTGCTTCACTGTCATCCCCCGCCCCAACCAAGCATTGGCTTCTGATTTCTGACCGAAGTGTATCCAAAGAGACCAACCTTGGTCATCTGAGACCAAATACTCATCTTCTGAAAGGTCTAAGTTTTTTTTTTTATATGTCTTGTAATGAAGTCCAGGTGTATAGCCAAATCTGTGAAGTGCTGAAGTCATTGCTGATATGTTGCTTTTCAGTGAGAAACTCGTGCTGAAAAACTAGTTCACAACCGGCCCCTAAACCTTGGTGGTGTGGAACCTGTTTGAATATAAAAATATATTGTCTAAGCTTTGAACAATGTGTACAACAGGCGTGGTCCACTATGTTTGTTTTGAGTTCCCGCTGGAACCGGCCAATCATGTGTTGCCCATGCCTTCATCTTGAAGTTGGTCATGAAAGGCAATGAAAACACAAACCAGTTCCCAGTTAGGCAAGTTCAAAGTGGCTACTTCTGTAACAGCAGTCCATGTCTCTTTGCTCAGTCTGGTAAGACTTGAGCTTGTGCCATGTGTTTTTCTGTTTTTTTAAAATGATCTGCAGTGCTTCTGAGAAGGTCCAGTGGTTTGCCAGTATTTTTATCACCCTTTTCAACTTTTATTCCTTTGTAAGAACTTAATCTCAAAGTCCCACGTGAAGCATTTTGGTCATCTGAACAGCATCACTGACCCAGTCTTTTGTTTAATTTTATTGAAAGCTCGCAAGGTCACTTACATTTGTCGTGGTTTTATACAAACAACAAAACTGGATTCAAAGTGAACACAGGCGTACCTTGTTAACATGTATTTTATGAGGCCAAAAAAATAACTGAATACCCAGTTTATACAGTGAAAACAATGACTGCTATGCAAATTAAAAATAGTTTTTATTTTTAATATAATTCTGAAGACATGTAAATATGTTATTTTAACATCGTAGAGGATTATGTTTCTGAGCATGAGGGGAGAGAATGTTTTTCATTTGTTTTAAGTTTGCAACACATCAGAAGAATAGAAAGGAGGTGGCTGCTTTTTGTAGACGCTATGTGGATATTTGCACACTTGTCCAGTTAAATTAAAGTTAGTGTCCAGTTAAAAAAAGTCATTTATGCTCCGCACCTTTTCACTTTCTGCTATTAATTGCAATTTCAAAAGCTGTAAAATGCATCAGCGTGCCTCGACTTTATTTCTGATTTTGATTCGCTGGCATCGTCGGCTACTGAAAGGCCCCCTGAAAGGAACAGCATTCAAAGCCCTTTCATTTCAGTGGCTGCTACCTGTAGGTGGCATTTTTTCTTTGATCTTTCACTTCACGTGAACCTTAAGCCGAAGCAATTATAACACGTTACAAAGATATCCTACTGACACGACTGATTAAAGTTAACTAGACTTCAAAAGCTTATTTAACAAGTATTCCTGACATGAAAGTGTCTAAATTTAATAACAATACACAAGCCATATGCTTCCTGGAGCACAGAAGAGTAATTTAAATTAGTTTAAAGTGTATTGTAATTACACAGCCATGCTACCTTGTTTGGAAAAGTTATTCAAAACATGTTTTGAACTTTGTACAAGCTGACCTTAAGCAAGCATTTGGCAGCTCGGTAGCCATTCTGTTCTCCATTCGACTTGGCCGTACCATTAATCAATTGGATGACAGCTTCAGACCTTAAAATAAAAGGCAAAACAAAATGTCACTTCCGATACACCTGTTGCTACCAGTTTTATTTAAATTTTTTTTCATTTCCTGTGTCATGTAGTACATTCTGTTTTGCGTGGATTTCGTGCTGCGGAAACCCTTAATGATTGAATACCGCGCTGTTAATGATCCAGCGTTGTATAAGAGATAAACGTGAAGATGGTATGTATCCGATTGTCTGCCCGGATCTGGGCTAGTCTCAAAGCAATTACTTGCTGGTGACTGGAGAGATCGACATGTTTTCTGGTTTTGGACAGCAGAAAGCTGCTTCATTACAATTCATGCTTCAGTGACACACTGACAAACATATTAATGGAACACGTGGCAAGACAAGTAATGACGCTCTTTGTTCAAAACCCTCTGTTTTGTACATGGTGTCCATGTCATACAAAGTTCCACTAGGAACTATTAAGAGAAACTATGTTAATTATTACATATTTTGATTCACTTATAATCATGATGTGTACCAATTCAACAATTCAAGAGGCTAAAATATCCTGCAAGCTGTAAGCATGTTGCATTTTGATTGACATTGAAATTACCAGTAGATTAGTCGTTTGTTAATGTATCTTAACTGCCAGATGCCAGACCTGTTTTACAAAACTCTTCATATTGCTAATACGTTGTACTCCAAACTGTGAAAAAGCGTTTGTTCATTCAGACACTAATACGTTTCGAAAACAACCTGTCCATTTACTGGTCAGGGAGACGATGTAATCATAATTATCCCTAGATATTTTCAGGTTTAGCAAGTGTTATGAGTCTCTGAGGTGCAGTGGCTGAATTTGCAAAGACTCTTAAATGTATTTCATATACACCAGTCAGCCATAACATTATGACCACTACAGGAGAAAAGTGAATAACAGTGGTTGTTTTGTTACAGTGGCACCTGGAAGTGGGTGGGATATATTAGGCAGCAAGTGAACATTTTTTCTCTGAAGCTGATGTGTTGGAAGCAGAAAAAATGGGCAAGTGTACGGTTAAGCGCTTTGATACATCTTGTTGTGAAAGGCAACATATAAAAATGAATTGAATTTGAGTGACTTTGACAAAGGCTAATGGTGATGGCCAGACAACTGGATCAGAGCAACTCCAAAACTGCAGCTCTTGTGGGATGTTCCTGGTCTTCTGTGGTCAGGACCTACCAGAAGTGGTTCAAGAAAGGAACCAGCAACAGACTTATGGGCGGCCAAGACTCACTGATGCGTGTGGGGTGTGAAGGCTGGCCTGTGTAGGCCGATCCAGTATAAGAGCTGCTGTACATTCAAATTTCAGAACAAGTTAATGCTGGTTCTCATAGTAAGGTGTCAGAACACAAAGTGCATTGCAATTTGTGTGTGTGGAGCTGCTTAACCATAGACAGGTCAGGGTGCCCATGCTTGAGACTTGAGAGCTTCTGATTTCAATAAATTTTTATTCAAAGCATCAAAATAATAAAACAAAATCATCAGGCAATTTTATCTGCATATTGTCCAGTTTAATCTTCAATAGCCAAAAAATAAAAATCCCCCCAAATGTCTGTCATGATCCTCTTTTTATTCTGCGGGTGGGAGGCCCCTTAACCAATCACAGCTTCCCACATGTCAGTAAAGAAGGTATCCAAAACCCCCATTATCAATATTTTCTGTCCCACCTTTATCCTTCCTTCTGAAGACAGTAGGGTTACTCCTGATGTTAATATAGGGTTACAACACCACCTATGTCATTAGCCTTAACACTTATGACTGCACACAAAGGTTATACTGTTTCCAGCACACAGGAACACAACACACAACACACAATACTGCATGAAGTAACACTCAATAACATGGCATAACATTGATTATCACTTTCATTAATTGGGTATGTAACTTCATAATTGATTATACTGAAACTTGAATACAGTAACAAAAGATAATTAAACATAGTAATTGAATATATAAAAAACTGGAAAATATCCCACAACGGCTTGATGCCGGATATCACAGCTTACCTTCAGAGGTCTAGTGGAGTCTGTGCCTCAGTGGGACAGTGCTGTTTTGGTGGCAAAAGACAGACTTACTCAATATTAGGCAGGTTATGGCTGATTGGTGTATATCTAGCACCAGATAATTAAAAAAATATATATTGTTTTGAGGTTCTGGAGGGGTACTAAATTTAGTTTCCAAACATATTAACTACATGTACATTCATAAAATTTCCTACCACATGCTAGTATTGTATAAAAGCCACTGAAGTCAACATATGCAACAGAGCTTCAGCACCTTACATTGCTGTTGCTACATTTAACTTCTACCTAGAAATGTCAGATTGAATTAAGCAGTTCATTGACAGATACAGTATGTCAAGATCACATCAGTGGGGTATATCTGATAAGACACATATTTGAACGTATTGCTGTCGATGCGATGAGGTGATACAATGAAAAAAGGGGTGTGATTAAAGCCCTTGGCTTAGAGGTAAATGTGTTGACTGAGGGCGGAGCCAGGAAAACACACAAAACCCAGCAGCTGCTGCCTGCACTCAGTTTTCCAGCCCAGGTGAAGTGTTTTGGCTTCAGTGGCAACGCACCAAGCAAAGGTGTTCAGCGGACAGACCCAGACTGAGCCAGAGCACCGCTCCGGACTACGGTACACGTCACAGCCCACCGTTCAGGTACAGTTATCATTACCACGAAAAGTCCCTCAATGCATAATGTCATATTTAACGTGTTACACAAATTAAAATATGGTGTTCATTTCCCAGATTCATAAAATTTTTATGACACTTATATGAGGAATATTGTTGTTGTCTTAAAGACAGTGCACACACAGATTTAACATGTTTCATAAAAACAAACTGTTACTTTTTATTATATTAATGTTTAATTGTGTTTTTGTAACGTTATATCGTTTTAACAACTGACTCTTACTGGTTTCTATACAAAAATTTTTGCAATGATAAAGGACTTTTTCACATTAATGTTTAATACTTGTAAATATGCAAATATCGTGTAACTTTTATCCTGCATTTTGGCAATGTTTGGCCAGACTTCTGTCAAATACAACCAAAGCTGATTGTGAGCAGTTACACCAAATTGTATATATTGCAAATTCAGAAGCAAAGTGCCCTTGTGAAGTTTCTCTCTCCCCCCGTCTCTTGCCCCCTCTTGTTTCCCCTCTCTCCTTCTCCTTCTCTCTCTCCTTCTCTCCTTCTCTCTTTCTTTCTCTCTCTCTCTCTCTCTCTCTCTCTCCCCATCACCATCTCCCTCTCCCTGTCTCTCTGTACAGTTGGAATGGCACTGTTGCAGAGCTTCCTGTCTGCAGAGCAGTTTCAGTGCTCCATCTGCCTTGACATTTTCACGAACCCCGTGTCCACCCCGTGCGGCCACAGTTTCTGCATGGCCTGCATCAGCGAGTACTGGGACAACAGCAGCGTGTGCCAGTGCCCACTCTGCAAGGAGACCTTCCGCAAGAGGCCCGACCTGCACATAAACCGCACCCTCAGGGAGATCACCGACCAGTTCAAAAGCACGGCCAAGCTGGGAGCACACAACAGGAGGGTGTCTCACGGCAACCTCCCCAAGGTGGGGGACCTGCCCTCTCTCATCCCCTCAGAGCCTGGCTCCCCTCTGTTCAGCCAGGTCACAAGCATGCTTCCAGCACCAGCTGCGTTGGTCTCGGATCGAGTCCAGGCCTTGTTGTCCACACCGGCATCAGGTTCAAGACTGTCCAAGAGAAGATTCACCCTGGGCATCCCAGTAGACAGCCGGCAAGTGCCTCTATGCCTGAAGCATCAGATGCGACAGAAGCTGTTCTGCAAGACTGACCGGACCTGCGTATGTGAGAAGTGTGCAGAAGTGGCTCATGCCAATCATGATGTCATCGTGGCAGAGAGAGAGTCGCTAATTAATAAGGTGGGCCAAGATTTAATGATAAAAACACCATGCAAGAACACACATGGTTCTGGTGAATCTTCATATATCCCAACAATGGTTTAAATAACTTGGACACTGATCTTCTGCCATGTCATCTGTAGTCTCAGGTGGGGGAAACAAAGAAGGAGATCCAGGAAATGATCCAGGACAGGGTGAAGAAGGTGCAGGAGATTAAAACTTTCCTGTCGGGCATCAAAGTAAGTGCTGACCTGTGAGCACTTGACCAAGAACTCTGGAATATTTAATAAACCTCTGTCTAAACTTTGGGGCTTGCTAGAGATCATTTCACTCCTGAGGTCAGATACATGTATAGGATGGACTTGGTGGGTGACAAGAAAATGATTCAATACAGCAGCAAACTGAAGAGTTAGAAAATCATCCTGAAACATGTTGCTCTACACTGGTGATAAAAGGACTCATCTGCTCTTCTTCCCCCCCTCCCCCCCAGGCATCAGCACAGACAGAGATGCAGGGCAGCCTGTGTGTCTTCAGGGCCTTGGTGAGCTCCATTGAGCGCAGCCAGGCCGAACTGATGGAGATCATTGACATGAACCGACAGGCGGCGGAGTGGCAGGCCGAGAGCCTCATCCAGGAGCTGGAGGAGGAGATCGAGGAGCTGAGGCAGAAGAGCGATGCTCTTGCGCACCTCCTGCAGTCTGGGGAGAGCATCTTCTACCTCCAGGTCAACAAGACGCCCCACTTCACCCTGGAGTCTATGCAAAAACTGCCTTTGAACTGTCTCATGTATATTCCCCTGCGGTTGGCACAGAGCCTACATTTTACATTGGGGTAAAACGTTCATTAGGTTGCAAAACATGATAAGCCTCTTAACCCCCTCCACAGATGAAAGATTGGTCCGATGTCTCAGTAAACGCAGAGTTGTGCCTGGGGAAGGTGCATAAGACACTCTCCCAGCTCGTCGAACAGATCCAGGATGAGCTGAAGAGGCTTCCTGAGAGGAGTAAGCATGCCTCATCGTCACTGACTCCTGGGCGCTAATGTACTCACACAGCCAGACCGCATTCCCCAAGAGGCTCCTCACTCAGAGCTTTAGGAGAGAGTTGCCATCTTGTGTGAAGGACAGTGAGCAGTCTTCTTCCACTTTCTAAACTGATAAATTATGGTAGTTAATGCAGACCACAGACATTATTATTTCCATTGTGTTGTACTTATCTGCTTTATCTCTGGAGCTTTGGGTTCAGGAGTTTGGTATAATTTTGTACATTCTTTCTGTATTTCAACTGAAGTAAAATTTCCGGATGCACCACTACCCAAAAACACGTAAGCATACATTCCTGTAGATAGGAAGGATTTCGTCTAAAATTCTGCCTCTCTAAACAGGTATACGGGCTACAGCAGACTCCACCCCCCTGATATCACAGCCAAGTAAGCATGATTATTTCTGTTACCATAGCAGCACCCTGTCCAGCCAGAAAGGGGTTGATTTACACTTCACTCTGATGTTACAGTTTTATTTTTGGACGAGAAACATGTTTAATGTAATAAAGCAATCACAATTGATTTGCATTCTAGAAGGTCCAGCATGCATTATAAATCTGTTTTTTTTTTTCAGAGACTCGCAAGATACAAGAATATGCAGGTGTGTATTTATTTTGGTTGGCTGTTTTAGGACATTCATTTTGTTGGAAGGCAAAACATTTCAATTAATAATATTATGGACATTCTTCTATATGTGATTTGAAGCACAATATCACTATAAGGAAATAATTCTAAATTTATTTTTGGAAATCAAAGTCATTTATATATTAAAATAACTTGTAAACTGTTAGTTTTAATTGTAAATTTGAAATACAATAACAAAATACTCTCACATAGTACAGTACTATTTTCCTCATTGTCAAACCTATTTCAGATACATAATACAGGCTCATTACACCATCGCGCCTCATGTACTTAACCAGTGTTTCTTTCTGCTTTCCTCCCAAAGTGGACATCAGCCTCGACTCCAACACTGCCCACCCCAAGCTCATCCTGTCTGAGGACAGAAAACAGGTCAGGTATGGGAGCAAGCACCAAAGAGTACCAGACAACCCGGAGAGGTTCGACCGCATCTTCTGCATGCTCGGCCGAGAGGGCTTCACCTCGGGCCGACACTACTGGGAGGTGCAGGTGAGGGGCAAGACGGATTGGGACCTGGGCGTGGCCAGCCAGTCCGTGAGCAGGAAGGGCAAAGTCACGGTCCACCCCAGCCACGGTTTCTGGTTTCTAAGCCTGAGGGACAAATCTGGCCTTCAGACTGAGTCAGGGCGTCACACGACCCCGCAAAAAATCGGCGTGTACCTGGACTATGAGAAGGGCCAGGTCTCCTTTTACAATGTGGAGGCCAGATTACACATCTACACGTTCCATGACTCTTTCAATGACATCATTTTTCCCTTCTTCTCCCCATGCACTAATAAATCAGGGAAAAATGAAGCCCCCCTTATCATTACACCCGTAGAACTTGAGGAGTAAAGCTGTTCTGGGATCAGAAAGTACTGTTTTTACCCTGTGCTTTTTTCAGTTTGCGATGATTCAGGATAAGGTACCCTATGGCACTTCCAACAGAAATTTGCTTCTCAATTCAGTTCAGTTTGTAAAAAAACCTCTCAAACACCAGGGTGTTTTGACTGGTACTGATTTGTAGTGCATTACTTAACTCTGTCCTTAAGACAAAAAAGTGCCATGTACAGCAAATACTAATGCACTGTAAATACGTTTAGGAAATTCAGAAGATTCTTCTTTGTTTTAGCAGAATATAATACATAATGCATGCATAAAGATACACAAGCTTTTCATGAAAAGTTATGCTTTTCTTTCTCAGGCTCTGTTGTAGTGTGTAAAAGATATTCAAATTATACATTTTATGTTTGTAAAAACTGTAAAAATGGATATTGCATATTAGTACATCAAGTGGGTTCTAACATGTGACTTCAGTGACTATATAAACTCGATGTGTTTATTATTAAACGGTTCAAAGAGCACACGGGAACAAACGTGAAGTGCCGTATCCAAAGGGAAACATGACTGACAGTGTTGTGCTGTAAACACATCCCTCTGAGCACCTGTTCACCCTGTACCTCCTATTCTGCACAATGCCTATAAGTATCTCAGAGGCACCTTCTATTTACACCACTCATAAAAGACAATTTGAATGTCTTTTTGTGAAGTTTAAAAAATATATATACAGCATCTAATCATACAAATTCAGTTAGTTTTATATTTGCTGTATAATATATTTTCATGTGTAAAGTGTTAATATGAAATATACACTCTTTGTCTGACCTGATCACAGGATGGCTTTGTATATATCGACTGTTGCACATCGCTGTTATTCTGTCACTAAATAAAATGCGAGTCTTTGCTGGTTTGCTTTTGTTGGCTTCCTTCGCTCTTTTCCTGACAGCATGTTTGCTGGAATCACATCTGTCTCCCACATGTTTGTTTATACTTTAGCTTCAGCTCTTCAATACTGTTTTCAGTCCAGACAAATCCAATGTCAAGGGTTCACCTTCCAGGGATGTTAGCATTTTAATGACACTGCTCTTAACTCCATTTTCAGTCTAAGAAAAACACAGATTTTGTAAGGATAACTTGGTTAATGGGGCTGTATTTCATAACTACAAATGTAAACAACTAGTATGCTATACCACAGCACGCAAAGCTGTTCTGCGACATGAGTTTAAAAAGGATGTAAAATAAATTAAACAGAGTAACATCACCTTGTTTTTATCCAGTTTGGATTGGCTTACTGCTTATTTGTTTTGCGAAGATGCGGAACCAATTAGTTGAGGAATGTACAAAGCTGCAGCACATTGTAGACCGGTGTAGACTGTTCAATTCTATCGGATTTCATAAGGAATGAAAGAAAACTATAATAAAGATGTACCAGTCCATACATATTAATATAAGGACAAAGACTGCTAAAAAGGACACAAACTCAGAGACTGCCATCACACACTTCACAAATGCACAAAGAAAACACGAACTCCCACAGTCAAAAAAAGACACACACACACAAAGTGAAATTATCAGAAGACACAATTTCACAAGGATCAAAATGCAACTGCAATCTCTCTCCCTCCCTCGTATAGCCTGTTTAGAGACTGAATCTCAATTTTATGAAGTAAATGTACTTTTCAAAACTGTTTTTTTTTTCATTTCACATTTTTATTAACATCATTATGCTACAAGACATTTTCCAGTAGTCTTCACTATAACATCTCATACAGTCTGAAAATGCTACTTTCACGCATGAGGCCTACACCTATACACCATTCCAAAATAAGTGCAGAACTTGCAGTGATGAATGAGAATAGTGATGTTATCTGTTCAGTTGCATCCGACTCTTGGTAACTCCATGGACCAGCTCTGTCCATGCTCTGCAGTCCAGCTCTGCTTCTTTCAGTCACTCCATGCTCTGGCTGATAACAGTTCTGATGGTGTCCAGCCATTGTGCTTCTCAGTGGCCCGGCTTGCTCTTGCAGCGGGCCACTCCGAGCGCAACTGCTTTCTCCAGCAAGTTCGATCGCTGGACGTGGCCAAAACAAATTAGCCTGAGTTTCCTGACTGTGTCCTCCAGCGATATGTCTGGTGTTGTACCGGCTGGTACTCGCTTATCACCTTTGCTGATCAAGGGATTCACAGGAGCCCCTGTAACACCACAGCTCAAATGAGCAAATTTTCCTCCTGTCTAGCTTTCTCAAAGTCCAACTTTTTCAACCGTAGCGTAGCTATGGGGAACACAACAACCACATTATACTGCATTTTGTTCCCAGACTCATAATTGTCATGCAAGGCAGTGTAATTCAGTGCTTTATTTCTGCACTGCATTCACCCCTTTTATCAATCTGCAAACCTGGGAAAATGAATTCTTGCACGCATTCAATCTCTTCAGTCATTTGCTATTTAGACATTGCTGTAGCCCGCAATTGTCATGATCCTGGTCTTCCTAATGTTCAAAAAGAGGTTATACCCCTTACTTTCCACTTTGATCCTTTTGATCTGATGTTTCGAGCCTTGTTTGAATAACGAGAATAGGATTGTGTCATCAGCATACTGAAAATTATCAATGATCCTTCCTCTAATCTTTACCCTGATGTTTAAGTGTTCAAGCTCCAACTTCCTCATGATCATTTCTGCATATAGGTTGAATAAAATAGGGTAGAGACTGCAACTCAAAGGATGGAGGTGGGAGCGCGGTAGGGTTACACCGTCTCCCAACCAAGAATATATTCGGTTACAACTAGCAATGCCATGGCTGCCCTTTCTGTTTTATAACCGCTTAATACACTTATAAGGGGCCACCTGGTATGAAACATGCACACCAAAATAAAATGTTCTCTGACACAACCTATGGGTTAACTAACCAGCCTAATGTAAATGGGCAAAGATAAGGTGAGTGGTAGCCAAAGCTGTCACTAGTGGTTTTGAACCCCATGATAGATTGTCAGATGTTATGTTAAGATATTATTCTATGTTCCAGTCTCTGAGGGCTTATCAGTCACAGGTCCTTGGGATCATCCCTTGTATGGTGCCCCTGGAGGCAGGGGCAGTAAAGAGTAATAATGGAAACTCTTATTTCTTAACAACCAAACCAAAAACAATCTTGTATATCAGTTAAAGGCATTAAACAGCAATAGGAAGAGGATCAATCATCAACCAAAAAACACTGCATCAGCGACAGTACTGTGCGATCCCTACCAGCATGACAAACACAACATACAAGCCACGTAAGTTTCGAAAAGCAGTAAATACAGTTATGAAACCAGTAAAATTATAAAGTTTGACATGTTTCAAGTTTCAGCTCACCTTAACATTAATCAAAAAATATACCGTTATATGCAGCCATATTTGCTCTCTCAAACCGAACGGTAAGCGGAAATCACAATTGAAAACGGAATTACAGTGCCACCTTCGGTCCATGCAAAAAAAAAAAAAAAAAAAAAAAAAAAAAGGCCCCCCGCGCGAATTTAAAAGAAAAATTTTTTGTTTAGGTAAAACCAGGGGGGGAAGTATGGAAAAAAATTAAAGAAAATTATAAA
>JABJVR010002172.1:0-17842 GCA_025773905.1 Chitala chitala
TAATGTTTTCACAATCACTGCACAATGCTATTTTTGAGTTTTATTTATTTATTTTTTTTGAGTTAATGGTGGATAATTGACATTGTTACTCTTAAATGTGTAAGCATTACTAGTGTTTCATGAAATGAGGCTTTAATTATTTTCTTAGAAACCTTCTGTATTTTGTGCGCAGTCTGTCTGGGGGTCGGTTTGTCACTCTGATATTATTTGTTTTTTTTTTTTTTTTTTTTTTTGCTTTGACCCTGTAAATCAAGAGGCCTTGCTTCAGCTGACCAACGTGGGTTCTCAAGGTTCTGCTCTGTCTTAAAAGGGCCGCCATGAACCCATTGACCCCTTACCTGGGTTTCCCCCTTGTGAGTGTGTGTGATATTGACAGAGCTTATTGTTTGGGGCCCCCTGCTTCTGTCACATCTGTCTCTACAACACAGGTGTTTCCTCTTCTTTGTTTCTCTCTCTCTCTCTCTCTCTCTCTCTCTCTCTCAAGCTTGCTCGCTCGCTCTCTGTCTCTCTTTGCTCTCCGCTAGCTCTCTCATTAGTGTAGACCCCTGCAGTTCCATTCTGACAGAACGTAATACAGTATATGCTACCCTTGTGGTTTTTTTTTTTTTTTTTTTTTTTTTTTTTGGGCTTTGAGAACGGTTCCCCTTTCTCTTCTGTTCTTGTAACTCTCAGTCACTTGGCTGTCGTCTTGGTTGCAAATAAAAGGGTCACCCTTCCCACAGGAGCCGTCCCACAGCTAGTCACTCAGGCTGTCTGCTCTCTCTGGCTATGTTCTGACTCCCGGCCTACTTGTGTCTGCTTCGTCTCACTCTGCTAATTACTGTAATCGTGCAGTACATGCTGGGGCTTATTTAAAGATGCTGGCTAAAATTTGTCAGTAGGAAATGATAGTGTTGGCTCTTAAGGCCCTACTTTTAAACTAGGTTTCTCAGCATTCGCTGACAGATGAATTTATACATCTTATGTGTCTTATATATGTGCTGTTTTGCCTTGTACCTGTCATGGTCTTTTGAGCCACTGTGCAGGATACTAGAGCTGAAGTGCTTGAGCATGTTTCCTGCTGTTTGTAAAAAAAAAAAAAAAAAAAAAACATCACAAGACATTCTTTTACAATCTTGGGTATTTAAGACCTGGGTTTTGCTTTGGCATAAGTCTCGTAGTACCAGTTCATTTCATCGTTATTGTGGCGGTGTTTCTTGATGCAAGTTTTGGAAGGAAAAAAAAAAAAATCTATTTTTCCTGAAGACAGGTAAAATAGTCTTCCACACTTTAGACTCTCAGATTAGTAACCTGATTTAATGTTTGTTTTGAATTAGAGCTGCCTGATTCGACTCGACTGGGTTTTCCAGGAATGCATTCTGAGAGGAAAGTAGAAAAATCCATTTAAGTGCAGCAAGCCGTTACCATGACACTGTGTCCACAGTGTTTGTGCCACCTTAGTCCCTGTTCTGCAAGGCTGCTGATGAGCTGTATTGATCATGAATATGGTGTTTAACAAGTGCTGTTACTTTCTGCTGTGTCTCCCCCAGGCGTTGCGGACGGTGTGGGTGGCTGGCGGGACTATGGCGTGGACCCCTCCTTGTTCTCGGCAACCCTGATGAAGACGTGCGAGCGGCTAGTGAGGGAGGGCCGCTTCACACCCAGCAGCCCTGTGGGAATCCTCACCACCAGCTACTATGAGCTTCTGCAGAACAAAGTCCCCCTCTTAGGTGAGTTTCTGCGTTCCTAACTCAGCCCTGCTTTAGGTCACCTTGGTGCGCCATGTCCTACGTGTCCTCACCAACTGTAACTGACCTGAGATCAGGTATATGGAATGAATTGGCTCCGGTCAGCTCTGGCTGTACCCCTACCAATGGAAGTGATGCTCCAGTTTGTCCAGTGCTTGATTTAAGCCAATGGGAGCCAGTGAGTTCGTTACTGGCAACATGCACTGATTTTGGCCTGCTGTAAGCCTTCCTTCTCCACCATCATCCTCCTCCTGAGAAGGTCTGCTTGTGTTGACGTGTGTCACCCTGAGCAGGTGATTCAGACAAGAATGCGTGTATGTGTCAGCCGTCGCTAGGGGATAAATAAAAAGTGTTCTGCAGGAATGAGTCAGGGACACAGCTGTGACAGGAGTGTTAAGAATGCACATCTGCTCACAAGAGCAAGTACGGTGAGCTGTATGACTGCACCAATGCATGGAGCGAGTGTTCATCAGGCCCAGAATTCACGTGGCACGGCTGTCATCATAAGGACCTTACCTAGTTTTGTACATTTTATTACTGCTTGGAGCATTAACTGGGAAATGTACTTTTTAAAATAATATGCTGTTTTAATCCAGATTAAAGTGTGTGTGTAGTTGCATCTGGCTTATGAATGTTATTTATTTGTCTCAGTACAAATGTGGGTGCTGAGGGGAGTTGGGTTTGTGTATGAACACAGTCAGTACAGGCGTTTGTTGTGTAGTTGTTTTGGTCTCAGTTTTCTAAACGTTACGATCACTCAATTTTAAGAATGGAATCATTCCCCCCGTCTTCCATGCTAGGAAACAAAGCATGCAGATTTCACCTTTATATAGTTGCCCATTCGTCTCGGTCTACCAGTTGTCTAGGATATTAGCCCGTCATTAATCGAGATAAGGTCATTAGTGCAATTTTTCATTCCCTTTCCACCTGGTTTAAGTATTACGTAGGACCCCCTCCCCACCTCCCCCCCGGACCATTTCAGCAGAGGAGACGTTGTCAGCCAAAAGCTCCACTCTATTTAAGGATTGTGTGATATTTTGGAATCCAGCCAGCCCCAGTGCGTCTGAAAGAGCGACCGCCTTAACCATCAACCCCTCTCGCTTGTTCAGCATCCAAAAGGTCGGATTCCTTCTTGGTCACAAGAAGGGCTTGCCAGCAACCCAAGCTGCTCTTTCCCTCACCCCCCCCTTTAAATAATCCCGCCTTACTGAAACAGAGGAGGGTGGGAGCAGGTCTTGTGACATCTTCAGCATTGGTGTTTACGACTGTCGGTCAAGATTCTCTCGCAAATATCTGTTGGGTGTGTGTGTGGGGTTTCCACCCACCCCAACTTCACTCACATGTCTATTGCAAGAAAATGCAGAGATAAAAATGGGTCTCCGACATTAATCATGTTAAATGTCAAGGTTATCTACAGGCCTACAGGGTCTGTTCTAGACTGCCACATTGCATGTTCATGCCTGCCAAGCAGGTCTGTGTTAGTCACAAAGTTGTCCCAAGCACTTCAGACCTACCTGTGAAATGTGTGGTTTCCTAATATTATTCAGATCTCTGCAGTGAAGTGAGTGTATACAAAACCTATATTATTATTTGAATTGATGTCATTAAAAAGTATTACTTTTATTCTTTACTCTTTCAGTTCCTTAAATGGTACATAAAGACATTGAAGTAGGCTTTCATTTGAGTTAGAATTGAATTTTGAAGGTTCCTTAAGGTGATGAGATGCTGCTCCCTAGGTGACTTAAAGGATGATGTGTTGCCAGGAGACAGGGTCTCACTTCTGCCTGCCATCTTCCCTCCCCGTCTCCAGGCAGCAGTACGGCCTGCATTGTAGTGCTGGACCGGCAGCGACACCGGCTGCACACAGCCAACCTGGGTGACTCAGGCTTCCTGGTGGTGCGGGGCGGAGAGGTGGTACACCGCTCGGATGAGCAGCAGCATTACTTCAACACGCCCTTCCAGCTGTCCATCGCGCCACCTGGGGCTGAGGGTGCTGTCCTCAGTGACAGGTCAGTACGTCGACGTCACAGCTCATAGGACATTGTGTGAGTATGAACTTTAACCTAGTGCCCTTGTTTACTTGGAGGGAGGGAGAGAGAGATGTCATTGCCCTCTGGTCTGCATCACTACTGTCTGCAGACAGCGTTGGGAGTTTGAGTGCAGGCAAAGGTCAAGGGGCTCCCTTCCAGTGAGGAGCAGGTCTGGGCAGTCTCCAAGCCCAGTCAATGCACTTGCCAGCTGTTGGAATTTTTCTCCACCTCCTCCCCAACAAATTTTTTTTCTTGATCTATGCTGGGAGAAGAGAATTCAGAGTTTCCCACAAGTTCCAAACTATGTCTAGGACCACTAGTATGTGCTGTGGGTACAAAATACTTTGACAGCCTTTAAAATAGTTTTACAGTCTACCCAGTCCCTGTATTCCATATCCTCTCGCATATCTGCATCACACACCACAAGCTTGTTTTCCTTGGCTTTCAGCTCCAAGGGAGTCCTGTTAATCAAATTAAACATTATACCTTAAACTCTGACCCTCATTCCAGAAATTCCACAAGCACCTAGGTTTCCTGAAGTTATTTTATCTGTTTGCATGTAGAACGTGTACTCTGTATTGCCAAAAGTATTCGGACACTTGACTATCAATACCATATGACCTTCTTGGACATGCCCTTCCAAAACCATAGGAATTAATAGTGATTAATTTGCACAGTAGTTTCTTTGGTTTAGGATTTGCACAGTAGTTTCTTTGTGGTGTCCATTCACTAATATCCCATGGAACAGACCAGTGCTCCATTACAGTGTCTGTGAGAATTTGTGCCCATTCAGCCATAAGAATAAGTGTGAGGTTGGGCACAGATGTTGTTTAAGAAGACCTGGTTCACAACATGTGGCTGGACTGGTACATTCCCAGTTGACTGGGACAGCTTTAGCATGTCGTGTGTGGCAAAGGTGACATCCTATGGCAGTGCCACGGTGAGACTCGCTGATCTCTTCAGAGTGACCCAGTCTACTGGCAGTGTTTGTTACTGGAGACCGCATGGCTATGGGCTTGATTTTATGCACCTGTTAACATCAGGTACAGCTGAAACATGTGAACACAATGATTTCAACAGGTGTCCAAATACTTTTGGCCATATAGTGTAGCTTTAAAAAGGACATACAATCTCTTGTAGGGAAAATTAGCCTGATCAGAAAGTGGAGGGGAGGGGGTAGCCCCTGGCAGAAGGTAGCAGCGCCTGGCAGAAGGTAGTCTGCTAACACCCAGGGTCATAACCTGACACCTCTAGTCTGCCATTTGAAACTGACACTTTCAGGCTGTGTGGTCAGCCTGTACCTCTGGGTCAGTGATCTTTCCTCAGTGTATCAGTCTGGTCTTGTGGGTTTTCTGTTTCAGTCCATATGAACTCCCACTGTGGTAACTTCAGCCACATGACTGCTAATGTTGTAGTGCTTGAGTGTGGGTGGAGTGTGAAGCCATGTTCCTGGGACAGCCCCTCCCCTTTGTCTCTATGGCTGCTCCCCCTTGTTTTCCACTGATGTCACACGTGTTTCACCCATGCAAACAGGCCAGAGGAGGCGGATAGCTCTTCCTTTGATGTCCAGCTGGGAGACATCATCCTGACTGCCACTGACGGCCTGTTTGACAACATGCCCGATTACATGATCCTGCAGGAACTCAAAAAGCTGAAGGTTGGCATTCCTCACCCCTTCTTTGCACGCTAATGAACAAGTGGCTGTGTCAAAAATTTGCTTTGCTGACGGAGGTTAATAATGCTTTCATAGGTCAGTGTGCCTGGTGTAAACGCATTCAGCTTCCCCGAAGGCACGGTGACCTGTACTTGCTGTGCAGTTTTACACTGCAGAGCTGCTGATCCTAGATGAGGAGGTGTGAGGCTGTTGCTTTTTTTGCAGAATGCGAACTACGAGAGCATCCAACAGACGGCACGGAGCATAGCGGAGCAGGCTCACGAGCTCGCCTATGACCCCAACTACATGTCGCCCTTTGCGCAGTTTGCATGTGACAATGGCCTGAATGTGAGGGGTAAGTCTGAGGGAGCTCGAGCTCTGATCTTCTCTCTGCAAAGCGTGTTCTCCTCTTTTATTTTACAGTCAGTTTTCTGTTGCCTAGCTCTGTGGCACAGTGTGGTGTTGCTAGGCAACAATTCAGCATTGTATAAAATTCTCCAGAAAGGGAACTCAACTAGAGACCAGTGATGGCTGTGAATGCAAGAGCTGATTTGTTCTTGAATGTGTTCTGTTGGTTACTTGCTTACAATGCACTGCGTTGTCCATGTCCCACAGGGGGGAAACCAGACGACATCACTGTCCTGCTGTCGATTGTGGCAGAATATACAGACTAGCTGTCGGCTGCACGACGTTCCTGTTATCTTCTGCCTGCGATCTGCTTCCTGCTGTTTGGAGGCAGGAAAAGACTTGTAGCCAGTCCAGCTCCATGTTTCAACCCAGTTCTTCTTGCCTCTTCCTTCACTCTGCCCTGACTAGTTCCAGGAACCTTACTGCCTCCCCCCTGCTGTTTGCTTCACCAACACTTTATCACTTGTGTTCACCCTCTGTCTAAGCTGGCTGCAGACGAAACATGAGACATGATTGGCTGTAGTGTTGAGAGGCGTCTCTAGCCCTCCAGCCCCTGTTGCCTTGGGACAGGGACATCAGAAGGACGTGGTACTTTGTTACGTGTGCTGCGTGGCATTTTATAACGTATGATTGTAATTTATTTCCTGGTGACAAGTGTGGGAGGGAGGTCAGGCAAATTGTGTAGGTTTTTGAATTTAAACTTGTGCTGTTTTGTCTTTTCCCCCTCTCCGAGCTTGTCCAGTACCTCTAATTATAAAGTTCAGAGTTTGAGGTAAGCTGTGTGCAGTTAGTGGTGAGAATAGCAGCAGTGTTTAGCTCACTTTGTCAGGTTATAGCAGCTAGCTGGCTGCTTTGCCAGATGCTCGGGTGATAAGGATACAGATGGTAGTCATTTGGGGCTCCCATCAGTGCCTTTCAGGAGTGGTGGGGTGGTTGTATCAGGGTGAAAGAACTAGACAGGACAGATAAATAGTGGGAGGTGGTCAGGTATAGTCAGAGCTATAGTGCGATGTGGGGTTGGGGGGGCTGTTGCCAGTGCAGACCATGATCACAAGTGTACCTCTCACTTGCTTGCCAATTAGCCATCAGTCAAACAGAAGATGAAATGGAGCGTGGACCCTGGGGGCCCCCAAAGGCCCACACTGTTGGGCTTGTTCTGCTGGCTGGGCACCAGCGGGTGTCAAAGCAATGAACTGTACAGTTATGCTGAGTGTGTGTGTGGATTTAAAAACAAATCTTAAATGAGCTGTATATACTGTTAATCAAAATAATGTATTTTTTTTTTTTTTTTTTTTTACTTGTGCAATTACTGTATTTCACACTACAGCTTGTGAGCAGGAGAGGAACCCTACACTGTGTGTAGAAAGGGAACGCTTAATTTATTCTCCCACCTCCCGTTCTCCTCAGGTTACTTTTGGCACGCCAAGTTTGTAAAGGACAAAGCATGGCTTATGAAGCCCTTAATCTGTCACATAGCCTTTGTGTGTGAGGAGTCAAGGTCTCTTGCTGTGTGGGAGATGGCTAACCAGTGGAGTGTGTTCTGTCTTCTGGCTTTTTCAAATGCTGGTATTTGACAAAATTCAAACAAACGCACAAGACTAATGAATGCTGTAGGCACTTGTGAATGCTCAAAGCAGTCAAAGTCAGATATGGGTGATGCATTTTTTGTTTTTCTTTAATTACCATTCGTCACTAAAGGAACAAAATTAAATTGGTTCCAGAATGAGGAGTGTCTTGGGTTGGCTCTGTAGGTGTAATGATTCTGTATGTTTGCATGTCATCTTTTAAATAGGACCTCCTTTTAATTCTGTTTTCTTTTTGGTAAAATGGTCTAGAACTTTAGTTTCATTTTCACTTTCATCCAATTCCAAATGTGACTGCGTGTTCGTCTGTTTGTAAAGGTAACGTAAAGATTTGTGTTTTGTGAGCAACAGTGTCGATGGGCGGTAATTTTAAGTTGAGGAATCTTACTGTGTTGTGGTCTTTATGAAAGCATCGGTTTGCCTAGTCCTGGACTTGTGTGCTCTGTTATTTCATTGCTGTCCCTCCTGGTGTTATGGGTGAACCTTGTGTACTTTGCTGTTGGTGTAGAATCTCCTGTCTGAACTCATCTGGATCCTTGGCAGCAGACAGAACCTGGTGTTTAATTAATCAGCTGATGTCTGCTGTGTCAACGTGCAGGTGCACCAAAGATACGCTTAGCCATTTTTTCCCCATTTGAAGCAATACTGTAAGCATTTGTGTTTTTACACACTGGCTGTAATTATTTTATTATATCTTATGTCAACCTGTGTGGCTACATGCAGCTGCATTAAAAAAAAAAAAAAAAAAAAAAATGAAAGCATTAACCTTTTTCAGATGTTTTTAAGCCTATCTGCATAGAACATTGCAATCGCTAAGTCATCAGTGCTGCCCTTTGTCTAACATTCACAGTGTTATGACTTTTCATTGCTGCATTCTCATTGCTGACAGTCCATCTTTAATGTTTATTGCTCAGAGTAGCATTTCTCAGGTGTTTTGGCAAGGTACCCCTGGAGCTCCAGGTTGGTAGTCGGGTACTCCTTGGTATCTCAATAAAAGGATCAAAGATCACACCATCATGGAGTTTAAATAAAAATATTTTGTACTGCTCTTCAAAAAATCCACTGTTGGATTTTCTCGTGTGTGTGTATGTGTGCGTGCATGTGCACCCCATGACCTGTTTTGAAGTACCCTTAAAGGGTTCTCATTCCCCTGAATAACAAGCAATGGCTTACAATTCCTTGACTTGGTGTAAAGATGGAACATTCTGGATAAATTCCAGATTAAACCAAAGTAGCTAAGCCATAACTAAGAGTCCTGGTGGTGTGGTCTGTCTCCACTTTTTATTATGTGTTCATTTGCTCTCCATCAGCCAGCAGAGATTGACATTAGGTCACGGTTTTTTTGCTTAAATTAAAATTTTTAATAAAACATTGAATCAGTAGAGTATGGCTTCTGATCACACTGGATCACAGGTTTTTGTTTTTTTTTTTTTTTTTTAAATGATGTTGGCTTTTCAAGACCTTCTGTGTTCATGATTACAGGCTTGTCTAGTCGCTAATGATATTGCATTTATAAAAGCTGTCTGTACCACTGGAATATTGCCATTTAACCTAGGTGCTTGAACACTTTACGCACCCTATACATGGGGGACACATTAAATATGTTAGAATGAAATAAAACGGAGAAACGGCTAATGTCTAAGTGATATCTGAGCTTCTCATATACTTTTGTGTGGTAATAGTCACGGTGGTGACATGTCTTGTTAGGTTGTGTAAAAGATCAAATGGTGTGATTTGAGGTAGGAAAAAAAGGGAAGTGTCTTCTGACTGCTCAGGCAGTCGTGTGTGTGTGGGTGTGGTACCAGATGTGGGGGTATCGGTGCCACTCTGGATGTTGGTCAAGTTGTGGCATGATGTCGAGATGAGCACATTTGGCCTTAATGAGAAGCAGATCCACCGTTGCGGAACCGGCCCAGCTTGCTGGGTGTGCGCCCATCAGACATCGCTTCTCTGCTGCGTGACTTCCTAAGGTGCTTCTGTAGCTCAGACGGGGTGTCGTACTCTCTTTCCAAACAGCCGATGTCTGTCAGTTTTGTATGAGTGACACCTTTTTTTCTGTGTGTTTGTATGTATGGTAGAAAAATGCAGGAAAAAAAGAATAATTTTCTGTAAATATGTTTTCAAAGTTGTATGATATATTTAAATAAAGAATACAGTATTTATACTAAACTCTGCCTTGGCTCAAACCTTTGTTATGTCTGTGTGGCGCAGGTATTCACACGAGTAGGTGAAAGCCAATCCTCAAGTAAGGCTTCTCCTGTAAGGATTATATATCTTAGCAGGAAATGGGAGTTTAGCCTTTTTTTTTTTTTTTTTTTTTGAACAAGGGTGGCATGCATACACTCAGTCACAGTTTTGTGACCTTGGGTCATACAGACCACCCTGTGAACACAACTTGTTCTGTTCTTTGCTGAGTCTTGACATCTCTGTTGGAAAGGCGTGGGCAGGATAACACTGGGCCGTCCTCCTGGGGTCATGAGACACAGCTGCACAAGTCACTGTCCTCCCACAGATTTGCCTTGTTTGTGCCCAAACTTTGAAGAGTGGAGAGTCTGGCTTTTTTCCTCTCCCTGCCCACTGGTCCAGCAGCGCGCAGTGTATTGGCATTGTCCTGAAAACGTACAGCAGCTTCCTGAGTTCTCTTTGTTGCTCATAAAAGCACAACCAGTGCATTTGGGCAAATTGGGCATTTGGAAACAAAAGCCATTCTATATAATTGTGTCTAGGAAACACCGATTGAACCTTTCACAAGTACGTAAGGTGGGGGATGCTGGGAGAACATTGTGTTCTTAAACAACAACATCTACTCTAGCCTTGGAAATGGATAGTGTCTGCCTGATGTTCAGTGTGTTTGAATCTCTGTCTTGATGTGACATTCCCCAGAGCTGTTAGCCACCTTGCCTTGTGACAAGCATGGATGTTCTCCAGATATACAACAAGCACAGGGGAAGGTGTGCTCCTGGCAGCTTGCAAACAGTCCAGTTCTATTACTGGTGTCAGTCCCTGAGGACAAAGCCGTGTTTATCAGTGTGTGTGGTTGCAGAGTGGGCAGTTGTCCATGTAATGTTTGATATTTACAACAATAAGAAAAACCACTGACATGTCCTGGGTAGAGATGAATGCTAAATTTCATGCCTTTTAATACAGCTGCCCTTGTAATCTTTAGTGTCTGTTTTTAAAATTCTGAAGAGTGGATGGTGGACAATCTGGAAGTTTGCACTGATGGCAGTATGCATGTATAGGATGGCATCGCATTCAAGTTATGAGTGTGAAGCCCGTCCTTTCTGCCCGCCATATAAAGTCGGGGAGCTTGATGCTTCTACCTTTCCATATTTGTCTACTCTTTTTACAGTGGAGTGTGTGTGTGTGTGTATATATATATCCTAAATAAAGTCAAAATGTGTGGAGAGAATACATTTAAGTGCACTCAGTGTTTATGACTTCCTTGTGTAGATTGTGTGCCATCCTACTGCCTACATCTAGGAAAGCCTTTGTTTGTTTACTTCGAAAACATCTCGTGACCCAACCGTAAATGGCTTTAAAAAGGCATATATGTAGGTTGGTATTTTGAGAATCTCCCACGAGAATCATTAACATATTTTTGGATCAAAATTCATGGGGGAGAGGGGGAAAAAAAAAAAAAAACCAAGAAAAGTACTTGACCTTTTCTCCTCCCTCCCTCCAAAAGCTATAAAAAGACTTGGGTTCATCCAAGGTTCTATGTCATCATCTGACTTTATCTTGAGGTCTTGTTTGTAAGTGGATCTTAAAGTACCTTGCACCTCCAGAACACTGATGTCAGGTCAGAGCACTGGTAGGAAGTAGAAATGGGACCACACTTTTTTTTTTTTGTGTGTGAAGTGTATGCTAACACTGAACTTTTTTCCCCCAAAGATTGATTTTAGCACATGTGCGTGTTTGTCTTTGCTCTGCAATGTGTTGGTATCCTGTCCAGGCTGGGCCCTGAAGAAAAATAAATGTGGGTCAGGACAGATGTATAAACATTGTAGGGTGTGTGCTAAATGACAATGAGTTATCATATATACCGATCAGCCCTAACGTTATGACCATCCACCCTTTTGCTGCTAAAACAGCCCTGTCCCATTGAGGCTTGGACTCCACTAGACCTCTGAATGTTTGCTGTGGTATCTGGCACCAAAGTATCAGTATCAGGACCTTTAAATCCCATGAGTTGTGAGGTGGGGCCTCCGTGGATCCGACATGTTTTTACAGCCCAACCCAGAGATGCATGATTGCATTAAGATCTGGAGAATTTGGAGGTCAAGTCAATGCCTCAAACTCAGTGTTGTGTTCCTCAAACCATTCCTGAATCATTTTTGCAGTGTGGCAGGGCACATTATCCTGCTAAAAGAGGTCCCTGCCATGAGGGAATACTGTTTCCATAAAGAGGTGTACTTAATCAGCAACAGTGTGTATGTAGGGGATACGTGTCAAAGTAAAATCCACATAATTGGCAGGACCCAACATTTCCCAGCAGAAAATTGCCCAAAGTGTCACACTGCTTCCATCAGCTTGCCTTCTTTCCATAATGCATCCTGGTGCCGTCTCTTCCCCAGGTAAGCACACACACCCAGCCATCCGTATGATGTAAAAGCATGATTCATCAGACCAAGACACTTTCTTCAGTTGTCGCGTGGTCTAGTTCTGACACTTTTGTGCCCATTGTAGATGCTTTAGGTGGTGGACATGAGTCAGCAAGGACACGCTGACTGCTCTGTGGCTACACGCTGGCTGTTCTGACACCTTTCTATGAGAACCAGCACTCTCTTTTTCAGTGATTTCAGCTGCAGTAGCTCTTCTATTGCATTGGGCTACAGAGCCAGCCTTCACTGCACATGCATCAGTGAGCCTTGGCCACCCATGACCTCCTTTTCCATTCTTGGAGCACTTTTGGTAGGTTCTTTGGTAGGCTCACTTTGTCATCTAGCCATCACAGTTTGGCCCTCATTAAAGTTGCTCAAATCCTTAACCGTACTGACCCCCCAGCTTCCAACACACCAACTTCAGGGACAATATGCTCACTTGCGACCTAATATATCTCACCCACTTCCACGGGGCCATTGTAACAAAACAATCAATGTTATCCACTTCACTTGTCATGTTATGGCTAAGCTAAAGGAACAGGTCATCAGTCAAGGTTTAAAGAGATCCTGTACATAAGCTGGAAGATTGTTGTAAAGTCTAGGGTTCCTGTTACTAAAGGCTTTGGTGCCAGTGACTTCTAAAGTTTATGGAAAGGCATGTATACCTGTAAGCGTCCTAGCTGAATGAATTGAGGTATGTTGTTATGCTACAGTTCTCAAACATGGAGAAAGGCATGTCTTGCTGTTTAGTTATTACCTCTGATTCTCCCACTCGTACTACTGCACTATTCTTAGTTTGTGCGTGTGTGTGTGAGCGCGTGCGTGATGGTTTAACTAGTTTATTTTCCCTCACTTCCTTACCCAGAATACTTTGCATGTAATTTTAATATAATTTACAACTCTACTTAAAGCAGTTTCATAGATATAAAACATGTAAGTACCTATTCATCCATTACCGTATGGCATGAGATGTGATGTTTCATGCCATGGACATGTTCATTAACTATGGGTCCTACTAGTTGCTCCAGAGATAGAAAGTGGAACAGGATGGGATCTAACAAACACGTGGTAGGTTTTCTCGTTTTTTTTTTTTTTTTTTTAAGGTCTTATTAATCTACTCAGTTTGTGTGAAACCTTTTCTTTTGGGCCTAATCCACTGCCTTTGTGGTTTGATATTGTTAATTGTTTGCCTAAAGAACATGTTAAAATATGTAGTAACAGTGATTGATTGTTAAATTTTCTTTTGTCTTAAATAGGTAAGAGGTATTAGGTTAGCTGTTTTCAGTGCGGTTTAAGTAAAATGCTGAATCACCGTGATATAGAGCATTTTATACGGGCGAGAGCTGTTAGACCATGCTGATTAAAAAACATGTAACTGTCATAGCGTTCTGCTAGTAATGTAATTTGTGGCATTGCTGTTTAAAACACTGCTCATAACTGTTAAACCATGTTAGCTCTGCCCACTTTAGCTTGTAAGGCATTATTTGCATTATTTAGCACATGCACAAATGTTAGCGAATTGCCCCCATTGAAGTGCCATGTCCTCCATGTTTACTTTCAAAGCTGTGGGATATGAGAGCTTGCTGCTGCTGTGTGGATCCTCCCTGGCCTCCCGTCTCTGTGCCAGGGGAGGGACTGGGTGTGGCCATAAGCTCAGCTGTTGCACGCAGCACATTAAAAGTAATCACCGCTTGTGGCCGTAGATCAAACCTTCAAAGTCAGGGTGGCATGTGTCCCATACTCGGGACACAGTGTTCCAGCGGTGTACAGGATAAGTATGCGGTTTATGCCAGGCTTCATTGATGCTTGCATTCCAAATCTGTTTTGAGTTGGGAACCTACATGCCCTGTTGGTAATTTGGAACATAATAAGGTCACCTTCTTGACAACGGCTGAGTCGGAGACACACCTAAACAGCGCAGCTGCAAACAGAGATGGTTACAAAGAGACACCTTTCCAAAAGTCTGCAGACTGAAGGCTTCATAATGCTTAATCAGCCTGTGTACCTTGCTGCATTTCCAAGCCAAGGTTAGTGCGTTACACAGTGAGTTGACCTCTGGTACAAGGGAAGTGGAGACTTCAGTGTAAATGTGTAAGCAGTGATGTCACCTTTGAGACGACCCCAGGGCTGGAATGTTACGCGTGCCTCGTCTGGCTTGGTGTTGTAGTTAATCAATGTTTGTGTGAATGAGTGGAGTCTGTGCAGCGGCACGTGCCTGTATATGTACAAAGGCCTGTTATCAGAACAGGCTGTACACCAGCATGTCTGTGTTTGTGCAAACATTCTTGTAGTTGTACCTCAGTGCATATGGTCGTTAGTGAGACAGTAACAAAAGTCCACACCGTACTCCTTGTTCTGCATATACTGCTGGCCTGTTTCCAAAGCTTTCTGTGAAAAAATATCTTTTGCTATTTACCAGTATGTCTGTAACTACTGCCAGTGCAACAGTTTCTTTTTCTAACCCTGATTTATTTTCCAAATACTGTTTGATGAAAACTGCACTAGGTAAGGGGCAAATTTAAGGTTAAGGCCAGTGCTTAACTAAGGCTTAAGCAACACTTAACTATGTGCACTACTTATTTCCAACCCATATTAATTACTTGTTCCAAATTAGCTTGTTCCGCTGTATTTCTCAGTTTTATTTAATCTAAAATTTTATCATCTACAATTCTACATCTATATTTCAATATTTTCTTTTACTTCATGATCCTTCTGACTCCACTCTTTACTGTCTTTGTAAAACTGCTGCTACTTGAAAGTCTGTGTGCTGCTAGTTGGAGTGGGACATCTCTTGCCACCAGTGGTACAAATTTCACTGCAGTGCATGCCAAGGCTGGAGAACAGATTGGGCCAGTAGTGCCAGTATGATGTGAACACAAGGGCCCTCAACATCTCTCGTACAGTGTGATCTGAACACCAGGGCTCTCGACATCTATGTGTAGTAGAAGATGAAGCAGCAGCTTTATTGTCATTGAGTACATACAGTATACACGTCACAATTAAATGACTTCTCTGCATTTAACCCATGCCCCTGGGGGGCGCAGTGGGCAGCCCCAGGTACCGCCCAGGGAGCCAGCAATTGAGTGTCTTGCTCAAGGACACACCTGGTGGCTGGGCTAGAATTCAAACCAGGAGACATCTGAGGTTAATGTTCCAAAAGGCTGCTAGTGTGAACTGAACACCAAGACCATCGATGTCTATAGTATAGTGTGATCTGAAAACCAAGAGCCTTGATGTTTATTGTGTAGTCTGAACACCAGGAACCATGATATTTACAGGCAAAGTGACTTAGTGGATGTTTTATGGATGGTAAATGACTCTGTCTGTGTGTGTGTGTGTGTCCATGTTTACACATGTGGTGGAGTGGGAAGCTTCAAACACGTGCTCAGGGGTGCACTGGAGCCATTATACAGCCCTGGTACAAGTAGAAATAAATCCCATCCAATTACCCTTCTCTGTCAGAAAATTTTTTCACAATGACCCCCCAATATATGTATATATTATGCAACCATGTACTTAAAAAAAGAATCTGCACCTGGGCTAAGATATTTAATCTGCTAGCTTCTTTCACAGTTCACAGCTTGTCACACACTGATATTGAATGTCACAAACAAAGCAATTTTCTAATGCATTGTCCGCTTATTACAGCTTACACGATTAACACCGTGTTTCATGAAACTGGAGAATTAAATGTACAGAAGGTAAACTGGGGCAATGGAGAGAAAAATGGTTATGAATATTATTAACTGATAAACTATGGGTTGTTGGTTCCTTTTTGCTAAATGGATTTAGTATCCCTTCCACAAAGAACGTACAATGACATTTTTTGTCTTTATGCATTCATTTATCATCTGCTTCTTCTGTATATGTTTGAATGTGACCTGGAGCCTCTCCCAGGCTGCACAGGACACAAAGCATGATACAGCCTAGACAAGGTGCCAATCCATAGCAGGGCATATAAGCACACACAGTATGGGCTGTGAAAATAAACCAGAGCATTTGGCAGGAAACGCATACTCAACACACTGCATAGAATTGGATATAGTCTTCTGTCCCTGAGGGTTTGAGGCAGCAGTGTCACCCACAGTGTCATGCCAGCCTGCCCTGAGTAGTGCCACAGTAATATCTACAGAAGTGTAAAACTGTCAGCTAAGCACCAAGGTGTAAGCTAGAATGGAAAAAAAGACTCCTGCTCAGCAATCCACTAGAGACGCTTCAGAATTAGAATGTGTTGTGTGTGAAGGAGAGAGCAGAGCTGTTCGCACCACACAGTAATGAAAAGCTGCCTGTCAGCCTGACAGTCACACGAGATGAGCACAAAAGAATTGATTTTTCATTTATCACTTTATGTCCACAGTCGTCTGTGACCTTACCCTGGTCCCAGAGCAGAGCCATGTATTCTGGATATCATGTGACTTGCTTTTTCCAGTGCTGATCTGTACATCTCTGCATGTGGGCTTGCTTATAAATATGCCAACTGAGATGGTTCACTATATGTGAACATTGTACAGCTACAAGACTTTGGTTTTTTTTTGTTGCCCCTAATGAGAGCTTTTAGGTGTAATTATATGCATGGCAGTCTGGTGGCTCAATGAGTAGAACATCATGCTGGGATGCAGAAGTCTTCTGGTTCAAATCATGCCTCAGAGGCCAGATGTGTCCCTCAGTAAGATGCTAGTTCACTGGGCATTGAATAACAGCTGCCCACTGCTCTTGAGGGAATGGATTAAATACTGTGAGTAAATTTTCCTGTTATGAGACTAATAAGGATTTATAAATAAAGCATGATTTCTTATGACCTTGCTTGGTAACTGCCTCTGAGACAAGTTCGTACATTTCTCCTCTTTGAATAGTCAGTGACTGGCATGTTATTGGAAAATAAGAACAAACACTAAGGTTTCCATGGCTAACCCCAAAAGACCTGACTGTTTCCATAACAGAGTGTACAGTGCTTTTGAAACAGGCACAATCTCCCAAGATACCCAAAAGAGCTCACCAGTCACACAACCAAAGGTGCAACAATTAATTCACAATTCACAACTGTGTAGTTTTAAGCAGGCAGGAACAGGCAGGTAACAGGGCTTTCCAAAGAACAATCCTGATATAGCAGCTCTATAAAACACCACAGAGGCAGACCACATGGAGTCACAGCTGTAGATTCAAAAGGGGGGGGTTGCAATATGATGAAAATGTCATATGCTGTTTTTGGTTAGATTCATGGATTTATGATATAGATCACATTTATTTATTTATTGACAAAGAAGTGAGGTATACAGACAGCACTGAGATGTTATGCAGGTTGAGTTGTTGTAGTACTCAGTATAGCTTCCAAACATGTAGGAACTGGATGATGGAAAAAACTGGCAAGGCCCTACAGTTATAATAATAAAGTATAGTGCTGTATCACAATTCTCGTGATAATTCTTAACATGGATACAGCTGCAACCAGTTACAATAAATTACGGTCATATTTCCCACCACTACCTTAAAGTCCTTGCCAGGACTAAACCTTTAAACTTCATGTATGAAGTTGAATTTTTAAATTCAGTTCAAAACTGGATCTTGGGCTACATATACCTGAATCCATCAGCATCTGGAATCTCAAGTGTGACAATTTCATACAGATCACATGGGCTACATCATGCACAGGGCTCTGAGACAGAGCAGAGATGCATTACCTCAGCCTGCTTCTATCATGAGAACTAGAACATGTTCATGTTAATTTGATAGGGTACAAGAAAAGTGGCAGTTGTGTGGACAAAAATGCCTTATTGATGTCAGAGGTCAGAGGAGAATGGGCAGACTGGTTAGAGATGATAGAAAGGCAACAGTAACT
>JABJVR010002173.1:4318-17838 GCA_025773905.1 Chitala chitala
TCTGCTGACTCTATACCACTACTGAAATTGCCTATATATATCATTTCAACTGCTAATCAGTGAACCACCATGATTTACAGTGCCAGTTAGCCTTAGCAACACTGAATGTCAATGCTCAAATCCTCACAGCAGAATTAGTGGAACAACCCTTTTATCATTTAGAAACAACTGTCCAGTTTAAAGTTAATGGGCTGATATAGGCTGCATTTGGTTCAGTTTTGTAATGCCAAAATTATACATGTATATTAAAGGAAGAAAAAAGGTTTGTAATGCCACATTTTATAGCAGTTTCTGTTTTGGTTTCATTTTTCTCATTAAGTGTCTGACTAAAGGCTGGAAGTGCTGAGCATTTATGAAAACTTTTTGTGAATGTCAACTGCTCATTGCTGTCAAAGGCCATTTTTAAAATCAGTCATTTTTTTGAAGCCCATCACATTTAAAGGTGTCATTCTCCTTTAGTCATCCTGTTTAGTTTGACATAGTTGCTGTCAGTTGTATTCCACTGCATTGTTTGTTAAAGAATTATACACAGATGTGCATGCACATATATAATTTAGAGGTATAATATTGTTATTCTATATAATCATGACAAATTTGTTGATTTTGGGACAGCCTTGGAATGACGAACAAACTAGAGCTTGTTCCCTAATCATTAACAATCAGTTTGTTTTTGGATTTTCAACACATACCATTTTCAGGAACATATTAGATAAGGATAAGAAAGTATGGGTATAATTATAAACTCGCTTATTTATCCAGTTCCAACTGTCATCCTCCCACCCCCCCTGTCCGAATGCCCCATGCTGTGGTTGTCAGGGATGCAGGTACAAATAAAGCAGTCACTGAGTAACAGCGTCGCAGCCCTGATGCCAGTGTTGACAGAACGCGAGGTGAACACAGAGAGGGACAGAGCACAGCTCTGAAACGACCTGCTGCTGTGACCTCATCTGCCCCAGCACCTGGCGGGCCGCCTTTCTCATCCTCTCCAGCGGAAGGAGGCCACACGCTTACCTTCTCACCTATGGTAATAAAAGTCCTCGAGTCAAGGTTCCGAGGCGGCCTGTGCGCAAAACAAGATGATAAATCGTTAAATCAAACGATGCTTGCAAGACAAATACATGCCAAGTCCATATACACTTACTGCTCTCTAATAGCTAGAATGTCTTATTGAGGTTACCACTTAAATTAGTGACTACATTCAATATATAACATAATCAGAGGAAATGAGACTGAAGGGGTTCAGAACATGTGATTAAGGAAATTAAATGCACTTGAGAGCCACGGCTGCCCCACATTCACACAACCACGGTTGTGTGTGAATGTCAGCATATATGCTTCGTTTCAGCTCATTAGGAGACTCACACAGGACTGGGTTCCTTCTGCTTGAAGACCTCATCTGGGATCTTAAGCCCAGGCTTTTTCTTCTTCCCTGTGGGAAAGAAATTTCAAGAATGACTCCAACGAAATGAGTCCACGGTGACACCATACACCTTTAAACACGTACAGATCACAATATGTACATTCTCCTCAGGTGCAGAAGGCATCTGGGAACCTGGTTTTACATAGTCTTGTCCAGACACACTAACGAAGGGGAATTACTGCCAAAAGGTCACAGCATCATCTGACATCATCACAACACATTTACAGTCTGCTCTGTTCTGAGAATGTCACGCAATTAATGCATTTCTAATTTGTCAGTGTTCCATGGATCTCAAAGAGGACATATAATAAAAGAATTGCTAACATTCCACCCTTAAATGCATAGCTTAACAGCTTATATACTTCTGTGTACATTAAATGTGAGCACCTCCCTCCCTGTCTTCCAAGTTTTAGTGCTCAGTCTAAATCAAAAAGGAATTAGACCTATAACAAAAAAAAAAAACTCAAACTAAGGGTTGGGCAGATAGTGAACCACCATGGGAATTTTACAAAACTCTGGTGCATTGAAACAAAGATACTCAGATACTCAATTTTGTTAAAATTAAATGCTTTCACACAAACTGTCATCAACTAAATTTACTAAAAACAAGTCAACTGCAACCCTACTAAGATAAATGGTTACTGGCATGATGTACTGCAAGGCCATATCTGTCCCTTTAGAAAGTTTCAGTACTGACACAGTTAGCCAGCACTGAGTCTAACAGTACAGTTGGTCACGGGTTCAAATCTGGCTTTCCTGTGACCCTGAACAGAATAACGAATGACAAATGGACAGACAGGTGTCCCAGCTGCTGAAAACAGCACCCTGAGCAAAACTGTAAAACTACCATTTTGTTTAATACTAAAAAAAAAAAAAAAAAACAAAACACCAAGAATTTCAATCACTACAGTACTTACAAAAAGGCACAAAAACATATTTACAGGTTCAAGGTGCCACATATTAACATGATAAATATCTATGACATGTTAAGCTGCTTCACAAACAAGGAAATATGCCTGTAACTACAGACAGGCATACTATGAGTGGTGTTACGGAGACCTTCTACAGCAGGTAGCCTCATTCAGAGCTATTCTAAGCGAATGTGTATTTACCAGGCACTCAGGGAGGAGGCAGCATAGCCACTTCTGCTTTTAGAGGGCCAACAGTGGAAACATGAAAAATAAACGCACAGCAACTCATTCATTCCTCTGCCACATGAAAAACCTTGCAGCAACTTTGGTGATGTCATTACAGAGATATTCAGGGCAGCAGTGCCGACCTTTACAAAGGAATTGTATAACATTCAGAGGCTGCCAAGTTTCACCAGGTGCCTGTTTGAACGTGTTCTCCTCGGTGCATTAACAGGGGAGCGTGCACGGAGGCTCGGGGAGGCGGTGCAGAGTGCGTGTACACACGACACAGACTGCTCAGCTTCCCTCTGTTTACGCCCCTCAGCAATGACACACACAGGCACAGCCGGAGGAAACGGCAACTGCTGCTGACAATATTTTCCACCAAATGAGTTGATCCCTCCTTTCTATATTTAAGCACGAGGCCCTGGCAACATGGTCAATTTATGACCTGCTGAACAGAAGGACCTCCTGCTGCCTGCACCCAGTTCCGGGCTGGGAGGCCCCCTGCACACTGAGAGCAACGCTGACCCCCACCCACACCTGGATATACGGGTGGGGGAAAGCACCTCATCACCGATTTTCAGCATACCAAAGGCAAGATAGGGGGCAAATTCCGATGTATTGGAGTGTGAACTGCTATGGTATTAATCCCCTGGTAGTCAGGACAAGGGTACGATTAGCCCCCCAAGCGAGGGACTCGGGTCTATAGGTCAGTAGACTAATCATCTTGTCTAGTAACTCTGTGTAGGCTGCGAGGTCGTCAGTTGAAACGCAGCCAGGGGCGCCCCTGTTCCACCAGTATCCATGTTTGTGCACAACATTTAAAAGTACATTAAAAAATATATATATCGTCTTTCTGGTTCAGCGTTCCACTAATTTGTACAAGTGCTGACACAGCTTTAGAGAGTTGTCCACTGAGCTGCTGATATTCGAGATAATTTAAACCATTAAATGCACAATGTGTACACTGCAGTTAAGATCCACACCCCGCAGTGACCTGCCAAAGTGTGGTGTACAGTATGTGCCTGCACAATGCTGAGCCGTGGACCTCTCTGAGCATTTGCCACAGTACAAGAGTTTACGCTCAACTCTTATGTAACAAGTGGAACAAGAGCGCAGAAGAAACAGCTGAGCAGAGTGTGAAAAAGAAATTAACTAAAGCTAAGTTTTGAAATCTACATGTGATAAACCACATACCTTTTATGCAGAAAACTGGCTTTCAAGGTTTACAAAAAAAAAATAAATAACCAGAGTCATTCTTAATTTAACTGCCAACGTCCTTCTGTCCTCACTAGCCACCCTGGGGGATGCTGGGACTGAATTTTAGCAGTGTGTCCTGCTATCATGCAGAACCAGTCAGCCTCTGTCAAACAGGCCCACCTTTGCACACAAATGTGAGCGAAGTTGACTAAAGTACAATACCAGATAAAACAAAGGATAAAAGTATAAAAACTGAGAAACGCATTCCCTCACGTGCCTCAGAATATGACAGAATAGGACACAGCGCACTCACTGATTCACTCTTGAAAACAGGCACCAGCTGCTGTTAATCCCTAGGCTTCTGGGTAACCAGTGTCTCTTTGAGGGTGCCAGGCAGCCACCTGTATGGTTTCACTGTCTCTCCCTGCCCTAGTCACATGGCGATCCCTCACCAAGCCCCATAAGCCCCTATCACAGGCAGCTCCTGCTTCTCTCTCCACAAAGCAAAGGACCAGGCCAGGCTGACAGCACAAACCAAGGAGCTCCAACTGCAACCCAACAAAGAGCTCAGTGGGTGTATGCCCCCAAACAGTCTCTGTGTATCTATCAGTATGGCTGACTACCAAACTTCAATACTTTTATGGCACCAACCACATTGCCCAAATACTGTTGAATAAGGAAAAACCCCTTAAATATGGTACCAACTTTCAGAACCTAAGGAGTAAATCTGATCAGCGTCAGTTAGCTAATAAGCATGCAACATGCTCAGTGGAACATAGTACAACACACAAAGTAATCCAGCTGTGGTGAACACTACAATTATTGTGGAAACAGCATTATTCCCCTATAAATTTCATTAGCAATATCAAAGTTCATTCAGAAGCCTTCCCAGCCCCTTCCAGCAGCAAGAAGAGCCATGCTCAAGGTGAAAGGGAACACCAGACTGTTAAACTTGTTCACAGTTGTCAGTACCAAAATTCCAGTAAAAACAAGCACCAAAACTACCTACTCAGCCATGAAAACACACAAGATGGAAATTATAAATCTGATATACAGTGGCTAGGAGTACTCCAAAATCTGTACCATATTCTGCTAAATAACCAGCTAACACCAACTGCTATAAAAAAAAACCTATATCCTCTAAAATACTAAAATGTAATAAGGAACTTTTCCACCCATTTCCTCACCCTGTCATTATCATGCTTTCAAAATGAGTGGTCACAATTTACTACAGCAAAACAAGAAGCTTCAGTTTAGCTCATTACAATCACTAGAATTTTTTTAAATTAATTTTGAGAAAGAACCTTTTTCTATGTCCCTGCGCACCCAGTCAGGAAAAGAATGCTTGATATTATGCATCGTTCATGAGCACCATTCTGTCTATGCATTCATCTATACCTATTGGCCTATTAACTCACTGTTACAGGTCTGTTCCTATCAAACCTAACCTGTAATAGTCACTTTTGCATAGAGTACATTTTTAAAATATTTTTCTTCGTTTTATTTCCTGGTTTTTTTTTTTTTTTTTTTTTTCCCTTCATATTACCTAATCTCTGATCTGAACTAAAATTACCTTTCAGCAAAAAAATTAAGCTTTCGGTTTGTAACATTTCCAGAGATAAATCTTTAATTAAAATTGTAAAACAAAATAATGGAAGTGAGCAAGCTTAGAGCTCTAATCTGAGGACGACAGATGATCACAGGGATCAGGTGTTGCACATGCAGCTGAAATATGAGTTTGACAAGCTCACACGTAGGATCAGGTCACACAGCAGCAGGTTAATCGCAAAAATTCTGCTCTACAATAAACACTCAACAAACTCTTAACTGTGAAGGCATTTCAGTGTTCTGTGGCCCAATGCTGCTTTTCTCCTGGTGTTGCTCCTTCTTTCAGCTTCAGATCCTGGATTTGCTCTGCATTGTACACAGAGTCCCCCAGGCCTCCGCCACACGGGGGCGTGGACTTCCAACTCCCACACACATGCAAACAACTGCTCAGTCACGCAATCCCCGGGCTGGCTTTTTACAGCGTGGTCTGATTTGGTTACTATGACCACAAGCAGCTATCCAATCAGGGAATTCACTGACATAATAAAGAATGGTGGTGTGGGGTGGACAGGAAGTGCAGTTACCTGCTTGTTGTTTGTTTTAGATGCACAGTCTGGGTTTCTGGTGCTATGAGTCATGGACTCGTGGCTAAAGTTCAAGGAGGGACTGAGCAGGGAACCTTACTCATCTTCACTTTACAGACATTCGTCAGCATGGCAGGCATACAGTCCCACCCCCCTCATTTCTCCCTCCCTATCCCTCTCCAGGAAACAGCACATAACCTTGAAACCAGGTTTCTGACTGACGGGTGGTCCCGGGTCAAGACCAAGCTTTGGCACCATACTAAATGACCTGCAATGCTTCAATTAAATGTCCAGCAGCATGTACTTCTTAAAACCCGAGCATGCTGAAACAGACAAATTTCCCTGTTAAGAAAATGTAATACGGGTCAGACTGCGTTAAGGGCAACATGAACAAATGCCATACGCTCCAAAACCTGCATGCGGGTTCTGCTAAATTGCTGACTCAAGAGGCAGCAGATTCAAGAATCAACACGAACAGGTCGTCTTCTAAGCCACTGTGCACCAAAGGACATACGCCTGCATCAGGAGGCAGTGATTGACAGCTGATGTTCTAGTCAGGCAACAGGCTTAAACATGAGAAAAGTACTAGCCTAGAGAGGAACACTCTAATGATTACTAATGAACCATAACTGTATGTTTTAAAATACCATTAAGTTCTCTAAACACATAGAAAAATTATGCCCTAGCATTTATACAGTTAAAAAATACCTTTAATATTGAAATGTCCCACGTGACCAGTACAGCACCTACTTTCAACATGACCACAGAAGGAAACCAACATCTGTCCTTCTTCCAACAGTCATAATTCTTTCCTTTCTTAGCATTTCTTCCCTCCTCAGTGTGCAGACAAAAAGCAGACGTCAACAGTAGGTAAAAGTTCTATTCTGTGGCCCCGTCTTTTCACTCGCTGACCTGCTCTGTGACGTCTGTATACATTACTGACATTTTACAACCACCAGCTTTCTTAGACACTCTCTTCTGCCATAATGTGCCATCTGTTGCTCAGGGGAACACAGGACACGACATGCCTGCTGTCGCTCTGATGCTATTAAAAACACACGCAGACACACAATCTCCCCCTTACTCTTCCAGCTGCTAAAAGTTGACAAACAATACCCTAACTGAAATTATGTAATACAGACAATACCATTTTATAGGTGCACAAAATAAGTGCATGGGGAAAAAAAAAGCTGAAAAATTACAGTCTAGAAAAGTTTCCAGCAAGACACATTTACTCCTAAAGCGGCAAAGAGAAATATCCATAAATCAAACACCCTCACTGAAATGACAGATTGGAGTATTTGGGACAACTACAGAATGATGCGATTATTTTTTCATTAAGGAAACCTCAGACCAGGTTTATCTGTCCCATTTACACACTAGTCAGCTGACTGCTGTCTATTGAAGGACAAGGCAAACCTCTACAAAACAAAACCAGCTGCTTGGCACAAAAAATAAAAGTTAAACTTAATTCTTCTGCACAAGATAGTAAAATTATGCAAGTAAATATTAACTTGCTTCATCTTTTCTTCAAATTTGGATCAGGTGGGGGGGGGGGGCTACAACTGGGTTTAATGCTCCAAGGAAACAGAGTCCAGCCAACACAATAAAAATTTTCACATGTACAAAATTGAACAACATCGTTCCCTTCTGTCTGCCAAGATGCCCACTGTCACCTGCAACACGCTGCCAAAGGATCTGGGTGCAGCCCTTGAGAGGAAGCTTACCTTTCCCCCTAGCAACACAGTGGCAGTAAGGGTGAACCTGTTTTCTTCCCCTCCAGTATGCAGACAATCTGTCTGCTCCACATATCCCTCCCATGACCCAGGCCAGATTGCACAGGCTGAATGAGAACACTGACGCTTATGTGACCTTTGACCCACACAGAGTTGCATGTTTTCCTCCGCTAACTATTGCTCACACTGGGTCTGATATCCCCGTGGTTCAGCTGTCAGGAGGAGAATGACCAATGCTCTCAGGAGGTATTTTATATGACCTGTGATAGACAGCCTCCCAGCACATCCTCTGTCCACAGATGCACACAGCTGTTCTGAAATTAGCAGCTTTTAGCTGAGCCACCTTCACATCCACTGTACTATATTACTTCTAAATATCACAGTGGTGTGTGCTCCCTGTAACACACCTTTAATCACATTAGAGGGACCATCACTTGACATCAAAGTATTTCACAAACAGGGCTCTGTCACAGTCACATGCCCCAGAAGGCTCTGAAAATCTATGTAAATAATTTTTTTATATCAGTAAATTTCAGGAATTAACTGGATTTTTCCACGACCCAACTTTACCAATATTACTGTATATGTTGGCACTAAGCTTACTAGAAGCATACAAAACAAAGGCAGGTTTTTTTTTTTTTTTTTTACAGAAGTGGAAGTCACAGTCATCGTTCATAAATTATGCACTCCTGATTTCTTGCCTTTCCACACAGACAGAAACTTACTCCTGTGACTGAACACAAGCTCTCAGTTTACAATGAGTCAGCATTACCGTTCACGGGGAAATACCACGATCACTTCCAAAACTAGTAACGAAAAATGTTCAGAATCACGTGGCGCACACCTTTAAGTACGTTTGTAATGAATACACCACTTTCTTCAACTGCGAACACCAAAAAAATCTGACCATACAACAAATCCGTATTTCACTACCACCCACTCATTTCGCGCGTGTCACCAATTAATCACAGCTATGCTTTTGGCAAACTTTTTTTTTTTTACTTGAATCGTGGATACTCACAAATTAAATAGCCTTTGGAGGTGAGTGAAAAAATCCCAAAATAAATAAAATAAATTTAAAAGTGTCCAATATCTACATGTAGTCAGTGAATCGTCTGTATTAACACTGGTCAGCGTCAGGCGACATCACTCTCGCCTCTCGTGTCCTTCACCATCACTCGGCGTATCATATATGATGTACATTCATTCATTCATTCCCTGCTGCACATTTTCCGAAAAGCAATTCCACGTCCAGTCATCGTTTCCCTGCATTTGCTGTTCATTGTTCTTCAAAGTCACAAAGACACGATCGCACTCTTTTGCATGTTTATTAATTATTGTCCGTGTTTAACGGTGCAAGATGGAAACACCAAATACTTATGCGGGAAAATAGCCCTCGTCTTCAAAAGTACATAATATTGAATCAGTCCGCTATCCTTAGAGAATAGAGGCTCACTTACTGGAACAGCACAGCTAAATACGTTAACAGGAAATCGTGGAAGGGGCGACACCTTAGGTAAGTAGATACGGGCATGGGAAGGGCTCTAATTCAGTATTACACACATCAACCAAGCCAGGACGAGAAAATCTTCGGTTCGCAGTGAGCTGCAAGCGTTTTACTGCGATTACACTGCCTTCACAGCGGTGCACAAAGGTGCGCTGCGCATTTTTTAACCAGAAAATAAAATGACTTACCGGTCCCTCTGGACATTGACCTGCTGATCTGGCCGACTCTTAAACTCAAATCCTTCAGAGTACTTGTTCTTAAAACCTCGCCTGTTGCACGCAATAAGCTAGCTATGCACACCGTATCCGTTTCCTCTCTTCACTACAAAAAGGAAAACTGTGCTGCCTCAACCCTAAAGAAAGCCTGAGGTGTGCCTCAAACACCAGATGCAAAATAGATATGTCACTTCGTTTTCATTAGAATTTGAGGTAGCAAATAATATTTCGCCCCCAGTAGAAAAACAATACCGCAAACTGTTTTAGCAAGCTACCGGTGCAGCTTGACTGCATGCAAGTCAGTAGCTGTAACTCTAAAAAAAAAAAAAGATACTTCATAAAATATGGTTTGAAAGCCCTTCTTGAGATGTTATCCTGAAACTCTTACTACGAAAATGGCAAATAAGAAAACACATAAAGGTAAAAAAAAATTTAATCGCAACCTCATGGATAAAGGCTGCCAGCTGAAAGACTTTGTTCGCACCCTCGCGCAGCGAGCGGAGAGTTTGGTATGTGACGTCATCGGATTGCGCACTTCGGCAGTCCGCGAATAGGAACGCGAGTGGCACGTTAGTTGTCCAATGGAGTTGTGTAAGAGCGTGAGCATGGGGTTTTTTTATTACAATTTTTAAAGATATAGCGTCATTCAATCTGTTAAGACTATGAGCCTAACCTCAGAACAGTCTTAATTCTCAGAAAAACTTTGTTGACTGGGGCTTCTCCAGGCACGTACCACTGGTTGGACTCCTCGGAACAGGTCCGGGATGCACTGGGGAGATTATGTCTCCAGGCTGTCTTGGGGAAGCCTCAGAATCCCCTAGAAATGGCTCAAGACCATTGTGGGTGAAAAGAAAGCATAGTTCGACCAGCTCAGCCTGCTGCCACCGCAACCCTCATTTGGACAAGCTTGTGATAACTGACTGACTTAGTTGATTTCTCTAAAATTTACATATACATATTTAAACTACAAGGCAATATTGAGGGGACGTTGTATTTAAAAAGTTTCTAGTAATGTGTAGAACAGGGGTGCCATAGACTGTTGTTCCAGACTCATCCTTCAGATAACAAAGTAGGACTTAGGTGTTTAAAAATAAGAAATCTGACAGCACACTATCTTACAAAGATTCTTGAGTCCGTTTGATTGAAACTGTATTTGGGAATGTTGTACTGCAAATATGTATGTCATATTCAGTTTTAGTGATTGTATTTCTAGGGAGTTGCAGGACTGGGGGGGGGGTCTGCGGACCACATCGGGTGACACCAACAGAGCAGGTGACAAAGTGGTCTTCTGCCCCATCCCCCCCCCGCAGAACCCAACTTGCAAAATCATTTCAATAGATAAGATGTTGGTCCGCACCCCAAGGAAACGCACTTTGGCAAGGCATTTGTTACTGCACCAGGAGCCACCAGCCCTAGCAGTGCTCTGCACAAATGAAACACAAGTTGGACTTACATTCCAATCTATTACTCTAGCACTATGCTTCTCAGTAACACTAAAAATATATATTGATGCACTGGAGAACACCATGTTTTGTGAGTGTGAAGATATTTCCAAACCATTGTCACATATATCTGCCTAATTAAGTTTTTAACATTTAGCAGGATAAGGACTATTAGTTATGTACCACACAGGCTTAATGCATCCCATTATGAAAATTACCTTAATGGTTAAAAATGCCTTAGGAAGCAATAGATATGAGTAAAAAGAAGGGTATTGAACTACTTGTCATACAACACACAGTTTTGCCATCTCTTAAGGCGGAAAACTAACTCATTTAAAAATTGCTCTAAATTACATAAATTGCATTCCTTAGCATGCCAATAATCTTGCTCTCTGAAGTCATGATTCTTTTGCAGAGAGACTCGTGGTCGAAAATGGAAGTTGTACAGGATCCGGTCATGCTCAAAGAAAAATTTTATTGATTTATCTATATTACACAAAGCCTTGATGATATAGAATGGATTCATTCTTAGGTGTAGGATTGAGAGTGGCTGGGGATATACACACCCCCAGTGTTTGCAGAGAGAAATATTATGTAATTTTCTTATGTCATTTAGCAGACACTTTTGTCCAAAGCAACTTACAACATTTCACGTGTTACAATGAGCTAGCGCTGGGTGTTTTGTTCAAGGACACACCTGGCTAGGCTGGGATTCGAACCAGGACACTTCTGCATCCCAGCCTGATGTCCTACTCATTGAGCTGTAAAAATAGTTCGCACAATCTACATGCATGCTGTTTACTTTAACCATATAATGGATTGGATTCTTTAAGCAGTGTGTCCCCCATAAACCTAACATAAACCCATGCCACTAGTTCCAATAATCATTTAATATTTTAAAATCTGAATGAAAGATGGTTATATTTGCAACATTTTTTAAACTTTATGAAGTGATAAATTGCATTTTGATTTAACATTTCATATTGGCTGCAATCTCATTCCATAAAATATAGATGTGAATATAACATATAATACATTACTGTATAACTGTGACCAGGTGTTTTTACTTTTTCCATTATTTTAATAAAATTTTTATGTGTTATCTAAGCCCTTCCTATGCAACTCATTTGTAACTCCATGTGTGCTTACGTATTAATGCAAATTGGCATTTTTCTAAAGTGGACTGATTTTTATAAAGGTATAAAACAACTATTTGAGTCTTATATTAAAATGTCATCAGTGCATTGTGCACTATCACTACATACTATAACCCTACCACAAAGGCGGCACGGTGGTGTGGTGGTTAGCACTGTTGCCTTGTACCCCCAGGCCTGGAGCTTGATTCCCGCCTTGGGTCTGCGTGTGTGGAGTTTGCATGTTCTCCCTGTGCTTGGTGGGTTTTCTCCAGGTGCTCCGGTTTCCTCCCACAGTCCAAAGACATGCAGGTTATGTTGATTGGTGTGTCTAAATTGCCTGTAGCGTTGGTGTCCCCTGCCCTATGTGTTCTGGGATGGGCTCCAGGCTTCCCTGCAACCAGAACTAAGCATTTTGGAAAATGAATAAACCCTACCACAGGAACACAAACTGTCATCATAATTAATATAGTGGCTAATTAGACATCCTTCCATCCACTTATTCAGAAGATGACTATGAGTGATAGATGGATGCCACCTTTAAATTCAGGGAATATATGGACGTTGATAATACTTCGCTGATAGTGCATTTTTTGTCTTATGTAATTAAAGATCCCATACAGAATTGAAGGGCTTATGAATGATTAAGACATCTAAGTTTCCTTAACGAAAAAGTAGCTAAGGAAAATTTCGCTCTCAGGAAGGTAATGACAGTGCATTTACCAGTGTTACATTTTTGATAACCCAATTACATTACAGTTAACCACAATGTGGACATTACTATTCAAAGATGTTCCAGCTCCAGACATCCGAAATGAGTGGAACAGTGCCCACCAATCAGTTCTTGAAGTACAAGCATCGAACTCAGGAACTGATGCTGCTTGAAAAGATGATCTGTCATCCAGCCATCGAACAGAAGTGGGAAATGCCCACTTTACCCACCTTATGGTGGTGGTGGTAGTAGGATGTCATGCTGTACTGTATACAAAGGGGACAGATGGAGAAGAGAGCGATTGTGTCAAACAGCAGGAAATGCAGCATTCAGGACACCTGAAACTGGATATGTAATAGGCACCTTGCTGAAAAATGTAGATAGCAGTTGATGGGAACCCAAACAGATAGTTCTAGTCTCTGCTTTAGTGGCACGTCCTTGTGTTTGGAATATGGAATTTCTTGAAATAATGAAATGTGGCCTTCTCAGCATCTTTCATGCATGCTTATAAACTTAAGCAAGCTGGCTAATCAGTGTTTTTTTTTGAAAACCCAAAACACACTGGTGCCTAAAGTACCAAAACTATGAAATGAAAAACTGGGTTGCCAGATGCCAAACATTTACCATGCTAAAAAGACAACTTCCAGTAAGTACTTTGTCAACGGTTTCAGGTGTACTCCTAACAAAGGAGGGTACCGGACTATAGAGGTATGGACAGAGATCTTCAGGGGCAGGGACTCTAATAAAGAGGGACATCATTATTGACTAAAATAGAATTATTACTTAGATTTAGGGGAATTTTATCTATTAAACACAAAGAGTAGGTGCCTGAGCACCCAGAGGGGGGGGGGGGGGGGGGGGGGGGGGGGGGGGGGGGGGGGGGGGGGGGG
>JABJVR010002174.1:5424-17838 GCA_025773905.1 Chitala chitala
CCCCCCCCCCCCCCCCCCCCCCCCCCCCCCCCGCCGGTCTTGGGGGAGGAGTTGGTTCGTCAGTGGTCACCAGCTAAGAAAATGGAGTAAAAAGGTCTGCTGAGGCCCACATGGTTGGAACACGCCTTCACCAAGCCGTACACCAGACCCGCACACACTGTGAATCACAGAAGCACACGCATACCCAATGTCTTCTCCAGCGCGCACACTATATTAATACAGAAGAAAAAAAAAATTACATTACAGCGTGCTTCAATTAGCCTTAATTTACTGTGCATCATGAGGCCTTTCTTCCCCTCACAAAAAGGCAATGCAGTGCCAGGGGGGTGGGAGGCGGTAAGACATTAATATCCTTTTGCTTCTGGGTGACCTACATCTTACCCCCCCTCTTCCTCGTTTTCCTTAAAAGCTTTGGCTCTGCCACGAAAAGACGGATCTCTCCCACTAAGCGTGCACCGACCGCGTCGAGGAACGGCGGGAGCGCCCCACACAACGGACACGTTTACTTTTAACACTTTCGATTCTTAATACAACACCAAACTCCGCTTCACGGCGGAAGGAAACAAACGCTCAACAAAGCGTGACGATGCGCAGGGCTCCGGCGTGACGTTTAAGTTTCCATGGAAAGTAGGCGACGCTGAACGTGGGCACGCGGCGGCCCAGTGCCCGCCCGGTGACTAGCTTTCTAGGGGGACGTGCATCTGGAGGACTTTCCCCCAAGGAGCACAAAGGATGCAATGTTCACCAAAACCCATGGAAGTGTTGCAAGAACGTCAGCTCTTGGTCCACTTGGTATTACTTAACCTTCAGACAGCTAAGATCACACCTCCAAAAACTACAAAATCCACCACGCTGCTTTATGAACACTGCATAAAAAAAAAAACCATCCTCTTATTAACGCGCATAAAAAAAATTCCAGTCATTACGTCACCGGTTCTTTGTGGCACAGGGTGTGTGTGTGGGGCACTAAACCAGCGGCTAGCAGTAAATCACGTTTATCTCCACTATCTACCATTATTGCTGCACTAAAGAAACTGCTGAACGTCTGGTTTCTCAAGCGAAGGGGTGGGCCATCAAAAATAAATTTACCTGTTTCGAAGCTTGGCACAGAACCGCACAGCGCTTCACTGCCAGGTGGAGGTGATAAAAAACCCAAAATTTGTCCTTGAATGGGCCCACCTATGCCCCCCTCCCCCCCAGGCAGAACAGCGGCCAACATTCTGACATTCCTGCGCAGACAGAAACGCGAAGCCCACAGCGAAGCTCATTACTTGGTCCGGTGCCACCAGCTGGCCCCGCCCCCCCTAAAGGGGACACGCGCTTTCCGATTGGACGACCCAGCCTCTGGTTTATTTCTGTTTGGACTTTCGTTGGTGTCCTGGACACGTCCCAGAACTGTGCTGGAAAACACACTGGCAGAGAAGGAGATGTTTAAACACAGTCACCTGGCCCGCTGCAGCCACTTGTTCCTACAGTGCAATAAACTAGAAGTTGGCCACTTAAGACAGAACAGATTCCTCAACACAGAATCCGACGAGCTTAGAATGCATGCCACGGCGCTAAGCAATCCAGTGAATTGCACTCAACGGCAAATGCACCTCTAGATGGATATTTCTGGAATATGCTAATGAGTGGTCACATGATCAGTGCCCTCCAATAAAATGAGACTTGCAAGAAATGAACAAAGCTTCAATTCCACCCTAGTTTCATTCACAATTATCCTTATAAAATTCACACATAATTGTAGAACTCATATCAGTAGTATAGCTGCCCCACTGACTAACAGGACTGTGTGCCTGTTCGACACACGTTCCTGTAAATGTGGGATGTTATGGGGGTGGACTTCCTTAAAAAACTGCCCCAGGACTTTGAATGGCAGGGAAAGCCTCGACACGCCCAAAGCATTTTAGAGATGTTTAACGGTAGAAGATCAGAGCGGAAAAACGAGGGTGGTAGGATAAGAAGTACACGCGTGAGCTGGACAGCTCACGCAGCGCTTTGGCGATCCCGCCGCGCTGACCAAGGTCAGAGCTCTAACTCCTGGCAAACCTGTTGATGTGCGCGGTTACGGTCGTAAGCGGTCCCCAGGCGTCATAACTCACAAAACCGTTCAATAACACTTCACGATTAAACATTATAGCACCGAACACCAATGATTTACACTCCACTTACAAACCATAACGTTCCCAAACCAAGCGACGAGTAAATGCCATTAAACAGCGTCCACGATACGCTCTGAACCTTCTATTAAATTCACTGCAGGCAAAAAAAAAAAAAAAAAAAACTGAAGAAAAAAAGGAGATATTAATTGCAACAAATAGAGATATCCGGGTTTTAAATGGATGGTCTGCCGCTGACAGCAGAAGGCTATTGGCCATTAATCACACACTTAGACGAATTGAACGGCGCTACGTGACACCGGCAGGAACGACAAAAAGTAAATCCTGCAGGCCTCCGCGTCACAGTGGAACGGAACGCGCGTCGCATGCCGAGCTCTGCCATCCTAGAGGACGCCGTGCGTCCACGGCGGGCTCGGGATTCAGCAGCTTGCTTAAACGTATCGTCAAGATGAAGATGGCTTATCTTTTAATGAATTACAACAAAGCACTTACGCCGCTTCCTCAGAAACCTTATCAACGTCAGGATCCTGTTCTTCGGAATTAAAGTGTACTCACTTGGTAAATAGAGTGAGTTAGAGATCTTGGGGGGGGGGGGGGGCCCTTGAATGGAAAAATGAGAGAAAAGTAAACATGCAATGAGGGTTTTTTTTTTTTTTTTAGGCTCCATTCTAGAATGGCAATGACATGTGTTTGAGGGCTACTGAGGAACACCAGTCCACTTCTGTCTCCTTCCCTTCTCACCAACCAATTGAATGCCACTCCCCATTTGACAAAGCAGACCTGTAAACCCACAGCATGGGTTCTGAGCCCTTCCCCTTGCTGCATTAGCTCTGGGACATCTCCAGAGGGTGCAGGATGGATTCTTAGTGCGCTAATCAGCAAAGGACAAGTCCTGGTGAAAACTGGACTCAAACGAGTTTCCCCTCCGACACACAGAAAGATCATATTATTCTGCCTTCTGTCTTCACTGCGCCTTTTATGGCTGAACTTTGAAACCATAAAAGAAAATTTACAAAAGGAAAAAAGCGGAAGGGCAAAAAGGAATTAAGTAGCTGAATCTCATGTAAAGGAACTGTCATCTCCAAGTTTGTCCAGTGGAACAAGATCAACTGTAAGAACCGGAGGGGGGAGGTCAAAATGACAGAGCTCTAAAATGGTACTTTTATAACATCAGTCCACAAAGTGAGTTTCCCTCAGAAGCACTTGTCTTACAGGCACCTCAGAGGCGTGGGCGCAACAATATGACAGAGAATCATTTAAGAAATAATTTAAAGCAGGGAAACTCATACACTGATAAAAACGACAAGGTGAAGGTAGACCAACGCCGCAAGCACCTTCACTTTGAACATGCCCTTTCTTGGCAGCTAACAAGATTATCTTTAAAAGTTAGCTTTTTATGTCAAGGACTGAGAGAAACAAAGGAACCACAAAAAGAAAAAGTCCGTCCGGACAAACACTTTGGAAACTTGCACATGGTCTTTTTTTTTTTTCTTTCCACGCAACCTTCTGGTTAAAGTCCTTAAGTGTCTTTGTAGTCTTTTAAAAGATAAGAAGAGCTATGCATGGTGGAGTCTCCTATGGCCACCCAAGATGGGTGCACTCTCTGCAGCCAGTCGCTCCTATTCCTCTGACGTATGGCACTCCCTAGCCAACTCCAAGGAATGTTCTGGGACAGCAGGCTCTGATCAGACAAAAAACCCCTCCCTGAATGGGGATACCGGCAGCTGTTCAGGCCCCCCCCCCCCGCCACTCGGCCAGAGCCTATTCTCAGCGCGAACCGTTCATAGCTTCCCTCGAGAACAAAGAGAACAGGATTACGCAGAGATGTACGTGGACGTTTGGGATTTACTCGCACGAGGTTCTGGTTGCCCTCAACCCCTCCCCAAATGTCCACTGCCTTTGCTTGGACAGAAGTGTGGACCGAGCTGGTACCATACACAAGGTTCTGCACCATCGCTACAGAGAGCCTGGTTTAAAAAGCAATCCTGTTCCGTAAGCACGACTAACCGTGCTTTGATGTGCACAGAAACATCCAGGACTGCTCATGAGACTGTAGGACCCATCAAGGGCAAAGCGGCGTTCAGGTGGGGAGGGGCTCCTCCATCGAGCCCTGGAAGTCCTCCATGGACACCTCCGCTCTCAGGCCACCTCCCTGCCACTCAAACGACTCCTCGGCAGCAAACATTTACTACCCTACGACTTTGCCATGGCACCTTCCTAATAAGTACTGCCTTCATCAACAACGCGCTGTTTTGGCGGGTGTCGTAATCCTCTCTGCGGTTTCCGCGGTTCCCCCCTACATCTGCCCACCTTTAGACTTACAGGAACTTTAAACAAGACATAATTTACATAATAGAAACATTACTGGTGCGAAACACGAACATAACGTGACATAAAGCTGTTTAACAAGCCACAAAAGCTCGTTGTGAGCTGGAGAATTCTGCAGTTTATTTTGGCACCTCAATTGAGCACGTTGAAGCACGTTTTGATCAACTTTCCCGCTCATAAAAACGCAACAACCCACCGTAACACGCTCTTGTTTAAAGACAAAACTCATCAACGGCCAGGAACGCTCAAAGCGGCCATTCTTTACGGAAGCTCTAGCAATTAGTAGGCCTTCCTGCTATAAAGCGATTTCACGGTTGTTCTTCTCAAGCAGACAGCGAGCAGCTCTCTCCTTATGAAAGGACAGTCTCAGGCTCAAGAGCAGAACGAGTCAGAGCCAGAGAGAGTTCTGTGCCAGCTCTGCCATCGGTACTGAGAAAACACCAGTGTTGGGTCGTCGTTCTCAATTAACTAGTTTGTGGCTAGAACCTTTACATATGGCACAGACCACAAACTCCCCACAAACCCTTGTTTATCTTAATTAAGTTACCACCTAAGGACAGCACCCCCGAAACATCGCCACAAACTGCGGATTGAAAGCCGCACTACTCATTTAAGAGTTCTGGACTTGAGCATCTATTCTAACTGGGTGGACGATTTATTGCGGTGGAAAACGAATAAATAAGGTGTGAAAAGTGAGTGATAGATTATGTAGTGCCAGAACGAAGCGTATCCATTAGTTTCACGGCCCTTTATCTTGCTGATCGATTACCTGCTGTGCTACCTAATCCAGCTCACCATTCATCACGGGAGCCAAACGGACGCAGCGCAACGATGCACTGGCATCACAGCACGTTTTCGACGGCGAGCTCCGTTCCCGCTGTACCCCCCATCCCAAAGGGCACCGCTGGGCAAACCTGGCACCTGTGTGTGGCTACGTCCGGCCGATTCGCTCGGCACGCTCGGTGAAAACGCGAGAGATGCTGAGCTCAGGACTGCAGCATCTCGGCGCAGAGAGAGATGCGGACGGGGATATGCTTCAGCGACCGTGTGCAGAGCTCCCTGCATGTCCAGGTACCCCACAGAAAGAGCCAGAACTACGAGCCTTAGTCTGCTTCTAGGTGGAGACTGCTCCACATTCTGAGCACGCTTTTGCCATTTGCTCCGCCTACATTTTTTCAAAAATAATGTTCGTCTTAGGCAAGAAGTAGGGAACCACCCATATGTCACCTGATCCTAAGAGTCTCTCACCACCCTTACCTACGTCCTCCGCCCGTCCAGGCTACAGCGGGGCTTGAGGAGCCAATCCGAAGAGGGGGGCATGCGAGGAAGACACAAGGGAGAGGCCATGACAAGCTGTAAGAACCTTGGGAATCCATCCCTTACCGGGAAAAAAAGTCAATTCCCGTTAAAGACACACAAGTGCCACAACCCGCAGCCATAAACAGGCCAGTGCGCTAATTGAACAGCGTTTATAAACAGTTGACACCGTAGAACCCCCCCCCCCCCCCAAGCTAAGGGGGAGGCGGGGGCACACTCGGAACTCATTTCTTTAATGGTCACTTATAGCATTAACTTATTCTGATTGCGCCGTATTCTCTCGCGCTGCTGAGACATTCAAGAAAATGGTCAATTAACAAAACTGCCTGCTGGGGGATAAAAAAAAAAAAAAAAAAAAAAAAAAAAACATCGATGGCTGTAAACGTAACAGGATAGAGAAGGGTGCTTTGGGGACGGCTGATGGTGTGAGCTGCACTCAAGGCTTTGTCGGAGATATCTGCAGTGAGATCAGCCTGTTCTCCTATACGCAGCAGCTCCAATATTCATCACGATTTCCTGACAGCATAAGCTCATGTTATAGAACATACAGGCTCCGCCTTTGGGTCACTCCTTAGCCAATAAGAGCCAAGAAGTTAGCCCAACCAATCATTAGGCACCCTTTGATTTCCGGTACGACCCAGGCACGTGCACTTACTGGACTATTATAGGTTTACAACTGTGCAGCTGGATTGAAGCAGCCAATCCGATAGTGAAAAAGGGTCATGTGATACAAAAGGGGGCTGATGCCAATGGATGCTTTACTCTTGTTAAAACTGTAAACAAAACCCACGTTTTGAAGAAAAATAAATAAAACCTATACACTTTACAGGAACTCTACGTAAATAAATTCCCCATCTTATTTTCACTTATGAAACCGATAAAAAAAAAAAAAAAAAAACATTGTGCTGATATAGTATTGGGTCATGCACCCCTTTTCATCGTGTTTTTAGAAGCGAAGCACTAAATCAGGTATATAAAACAAACATTCGGCCCTTATTTCGTCAGCAGCCATGTTTGCAGGTTGACTTCCACTTTACCAACTTCCATTTAAAATAAATGTGGGCTAAATAAAAGTCAGAATACTTGCGTGGTTTGAAATTTCAATCCAGTTTGCAAGCTATTGCCAACTCCTACCTTAAGAGCTGCTCAATTTCCACATGTCTGGGGGGTTATTATTATTTTTAATAATTATCTAGGGACGCTTTAACGAGTACGAGCTTAACGGAGGCGGTTTCGGAGCTGACATTGCCTCCCGCCTCCCACAGCGAGTCCTGCTCTTCCGACTCCCGGCGAGCGGGAACGCCAAAATGCGACGTCCGTCGTTAAAAAGAACCTCGCCGACTTTAATTACAGTTCTCGTGGTCAGCACATAAATATGGCAGACCTGCGAAGACAGAGTTAAAGCGTGCAGTGAGAATAAACACGGTCTCCCCGCCATCGCCAGCATGCAATAATGTACGGCGGGAACCGTTTCTGAGCGCGGACCGTCCTCTGCACTCCGTTACTTTAACAAATCATCCATAACGGCACGCCTTCGGACAGCGGCACGAGGGTGATGAAGGCAACTAAGCCAGCAGGCCGCATGTCGTAATTTAAACTGCTTCCAGGTAGGCTTGCACGTAACATGCAGACCAGAGACACGACAACGGCTGGCCTCCGGATTCTGGGTGTATTCCTTTAACCCACAGATACACTTTGCAAAATCCATCTTGATCGGGGGGGGCTGTTTATAGTTATCACCAACCAATAGCATCAAATTCCATCCTAGATGCTTTGAGTACATCAGACCACCCCCACTTTCTGTAGACACGCAACAGAAACCCAGTTTAAAGACTGCATCTATCACAGTTGAGGTAATTTTTCTATGACATCGACAACATGGCGGATAGACGGTGGGCGCCCAGAAACGTGTGAGGTGTGGAGGCGGAGCTTGTGACATCACACCCTGGGAACGATGACCCTGAAAAACAGATTCATGAAAGATTCCAGGCATGTGTATTACAGGACATGTTCTTCCTCATTACAGGAAGGACGCCGTCAAAATCACCTTAAGCGAAGAAGACGTTTATCGGATGTTAAAGCAGGTAACCTGGTGAGGGAGGAAGGGGCGCAAGAAGAGCCCAGATCCCAGCAGTGTGCACTCAGGAAACGATTAACACGCCGTTCCCTGCCTCCGTCTCAACTGTCGGAAAAGATGCGCAACATTCCGGGCAATGGCGACTGCATAGAGGCTTGGCGTCAAAAGTGGGGGGTGGGGTTTGAGAAATTGCAGTAGGCACTTTAGATTCAGTTTGCACGCATGTTTGCGGAGTGAAATCCCTTGTGTATTTAAACCCGTAGGCTTGTGGTGTGTAAACATGTGACCCACACCAAGTATTCCACGGGGCTCCTCACTGCAGCCAGGTAATCAAGCAGCTGCCTTTCAAGCGCCGCCCCCTCCCCACCGATTGGCAGGCTGGTTCTGCTGGCTGCAGTGTTGTGGCAACCGGCACACTGACCCACAGAGGACCTCCGGCAAACCCACGGAGAGTTAATGCATCGGTCTGTGATGCGTGTGTGTGTGTGTGTGTGTGTGTGTGTGTGTGTGTGGGGGGGGGGCTGTTCTGCGATGCAGCGTTCACGGTCGATCCTGAAACGCAGTTAGGTCTGGTAAAGCAACTCTGTCTGATTTGCTCCCGCCACCCTCGAGTTTGTGTCCATTTCGCATTTAATTTCCTTCGGTGTCTGGGGCACCCATCACGGCTTTATGGTAAAGTGAGGCATCCCATAATAAATCCAATCTGTCTGTGATGACTAAAGGCACAGGAAAAGGTGGAGGAGATCCTGGAGGTTCCTCCACCACAAAGCCCATGGTCAGACAGGCTGGGGTAGTAACCCCCACCCTCACCAAGACACACGAGGCACAAGGCGGGAAATGGGTCACCAGAGCATCTCGGGCAAATATGAGCTCATGTTTCAGCCGCCAGCGCGGTTACTTATGAGTCACATGACAGTGCACTGCGGTATGCGTGCATGTGAACCAACAGGGAGGTGAGAGCTGACAAAATGCTGCTGAATATTCGGACCAGAACTCACAGCTATTTCTGAGCTAACTGCTGCTAGGTTCGCGAGCCCCCGTAACGTGTTAAACGCTGAAAAATGAACAAGCATTAAAATTGTGATTTGAAAGGCGCTCCCAAATGATTTTCATCCACCTAAGCTACAAACTTTTAAAAACTTAGCCTCCATTAAGGATATTATATCGTCTGAACACTTCAAAAGCACTTTATGGCGGTTCTTTTTTGGGAAAATTATTTCAAATCCCAGTGCAGCAGAAACAGGTCTGTCAATCTGCCAAAATGAATTTACACACGCAGCCTTGAATACAATTTAGTTGAGGTATTGCTCTCTGTTGGCTGCACTTTTACGTAATTTGGTATATAAACCGATTCACGAAAAGGGACCGATGTCAACTTCACAAACGACACTGCCCTTCGGTGACGGCAGCAAGAGGGTGGCGTCTCTGATCCAGAACACGTCCCTGAGTTGCACAAGTTCTGGCGCATGTACGAGAAAACAAGCTACGGAAAGCGGTCTCGTGTTTCCACGTGCAGGCCTGGGACAAACACCGGCTCTTGCTTCTAAAAGCCAACAAGACACTGGGGGCTTTCAGCGCCGGCCGGTGGAGCAGAAACACGGACAGCGGGCTTCTCACCAAACAAGCCGCTCTGACACTTCCGCCAACCGCGGCAGGCGTTTTTCGAAAAGCTCTCCGACCTGCCTTTCCATTACTTTGAACGAAAACCACGCGACACGGCAAACGCTGCCAATCTGCCTGAGTCAACGGCCAATAACTCACCAAAATGTTTCGACGTCCCCTGGCCTGCTGACTGGCAAGCGTCCATTACATGAAGTAAGGAAAACAAAGCAAGGTGAATCATGGGTGAAAGAGCCCATCAATCACACCATAAACATTTGTTGCCTTTCAACAAGCGAGCAACCACATTTCTCAACCTAACCTTCTCAATTTTTTCAGTGGGTTAGCGGTTCCTTATAAAGTGGCGTGATTAAAAAGCGCGCGGCTGAGCCGAATGAGACAGGGAGTGACAGTGCGCGGGACACATGTGGACGGGTGTTTGCTTTATGGCCGGGGGGCGGGGAGTCAATATTTTCATTTTTTTTTTTTTTTGTGGACAATTTTCTAAGATTCAATTCACAAAATTATGTTAAAATGTGCAATGTTTCCTACATTAAAAAACTAGCCCGACTGTTTTTAATTGCGGACCTTTAAATGGCGGAACATTTGATCTCATCCATGCAAACCCATGTGCTTTGTGGACATGTGGCTTCATCAAGCACCTGCCACTTAGGCATTACGGGACAGCGGCAAAGAGGTCAGAGGTTTCCCTAAAGACACGTAACCGCTAAAACGGTCCCCTGCTGCCGTTCCAGGTTCACACAATATGCGGAGGAGGAAACGTCTAACAGGTTGCATGACAAAACTCCAATTTAATTCCCAGTCAACCAAAGCACCCTGAGCACTTTAAAACGCAACCAGCACCTTTGGGGGGGGAGGGGAGGGAATGCTGCACTGCAGTTTTTTGTTTTTATAGTGAAAAGCTATCACACAGCAAAGACTGCAGTCCGCCACAATACAGCGTAATGCAGAGCGCGTGGTGTGGTACTGCAGACGGTTCAGTATACGTGTACAGAACCACGGCACAGGATTGTTTAAGACACGGTGGGGAGCTCCTACAGTAACTTTAAGAGGGGAGGGGTTGTATCTAAATTGTTAAACATCGTATAAAATAATTAAGTTTCTTTTGGGAATATTTTTGAAGAGGAGGCACAAGCAAGAATTGGTTCTGTGCACCTGAGTAAACAGTGTGTTCTAGGAGTACCACCAGCACCGGGCTGGAGGACAGCATCGCAGCTGCTTCGCAGGACGCTGAAGGACGTTCCTCTGTGGGGAGGGGGGGGGGGGGGTTACCAGCAAACATAACGTCGTCATTATATGAACATTTCAGCGGCTATGTTGCACGTGTCCGCCAGACGTCGTGTTAAAATTAATGAGAATGCAGGAAGGGCGGAGCTGAGAGAAAGAGAGAGACAGAGCGTGATCCTCTTTGAGAAAGACAAAAATCTTGATGATCAGCATTGGGGGGAGGAAAAAAAAAAGCCAGGGCCATGAATCATTCACTGCTCTATGACTAGGAGAGAACAATCAGTCCTGGAGCATGCTGACCGCCTCCACCCTATAGGGGGCAGCCTTATTACTAACATCCAATCAAGAAATGAGGTTAGCATGCATGGCTGCAGGGTGATTTTTCTCTGTGGTACCCTACTGACTTTGCACCACCAGTTCCTCCCTATCTCGCTCTCTCTCTCCCAGCACTGCTGCCTCCCTCTCCCGGTCTCTCTCTCCCAGCACTGCTGCCTCCCTCTCCCAGCACTGCTGCCTCCCTCTCCAGCTCTCTCTCTCCCAGCACTGCTGCCTTCCTCTCCAGCTCTCTCTCTCCCAGCACTGCTGCCTCCCTCTCCAGCTCTCTCTCTCCCAGCGCTGCTGCCTTCCTCTCCAGCTCTCTCTCTCGGCTCCGCAGTGCTTCTAAGTATAGTGCTCGGCAGCAGCGAAGTGTACCATATGCAGCTCTCAGAGTACATTTAAATGGGGAGGGAGGGGTGGGGGGGCCTAAAAGACAAACAGCTAAATGGGAGGGAGGAAAAGAATCGGGAAAAATATAAGTAGAAACAGCAGAGATCACTTTATTTGGCTGTCCTATAAATAGCATCAGAGGCGGCAAAGTGAACCAGATTACTCTTGCCCTGCAGGATGGGGGGGGGGGTATTGCAGATTGGAGGACCGAGGCTTCCCGGAGCTCATGACCCCCAGCAGCTGCAGGGGGGGGGCATTTTTTATGAGGGTTGACTAAATATGGTCAGGGAGGCGAACAGCGGCGGGGCACTGACTGCACGCGCCTCACATGCTCCGATGACTATAAAGAGCTAACAGTTTAGCTTTGAGCACAGCAAGTGAGAACAGGAAGGCCAGAGAGGGGTGGGAACCCAAAAGCCACCATCCTCCACCCCCTCACCCTGCCCTGTGACCTCCTCCATCGGGAGGGGGTGAAGGGGAGCATCACCTCAGAGGAGTATTGTAAAGACGATCCAACCTCACGGATTATCCGCTACCGCTGGTGCACTCATGGCATCCGCGTTCGACGCTGCCGAAACGGAGCTACAGCTTCCTTATTTACGAAATTAAGGGAAAACAAAACTAAACAAACGGGCACGAAACAAAAACCGCCAAACAGCGCAAAACAAAAAGAGAGAGGACGCCAACACTAAACACGGGGAAATTATAAGTGAACGTTTGGGTCTTGCCGGAAACTTTTGTCATATTTTGCACATCGTGCCGGCTCTTTACCTCACGGCCGCCCCCGAACACCGCGACTTGGTAGCTGGGAGAAACTTTATTTCCTTCACTGCGTCACTGTACAACTGCACTGAAAAGGTGAAGAACCGCGGCGACGCCGCGCACACGGGCTCTCCGCCCGCTCGCCGTTCAAACAAGGCCAAAAGACAGCAGGAAAAAATAAAACCGAGGAAAGGGGTCCGTGAGCACGACCCAGGAATTCTTACAGTGGATATTCTCTTCTTGAACAAGCACGTG
>JABJVR010002175.1:0-17836 GCA_025773905.1 Chitala chitala
GCAGTTCTGAAGGCAAAAGGGGGTCCAACCCGGTATTAGCAAGGTGTACCTAATAAAGTGGCCAGTGAGTGTGTATATAGTATAATCACCATAATCTATTACTAATAAAACACAACAAAGAGAATAATTATATAGGAAAAAACCACATGAGAAAAGCCATGTTTTAGATTTCTTAAGGAAAAAAGTTTTAAACAATGTTTACAGGCCAGTGCAGCAGTTTTTCGTGTTGTCTCGCTTTGGTTCACCGTGGTAATGATGATGCCGTTTAATAACTTGGGTGCCTGTCTACAGTCAACAAGCCTGGCAAGGTGGAGTAGCTCTACACAGGCCTCATGATCATCACAAGTTGATATACTCATCAAGCCCTGCAAAGATGTGTTTTGAGGACTTATAGGAAGTACTATGAAGCATATGGTGAATACTGCTCCATAGTCTCTCTGGTGTGGGAAACAGAAGATGCAGTCAGAGGATTTTATCATGTTTGCAAATCATTAGCAAGTGCTGCACTGGTGGATTTACACCAGGGTTGATTCAGCAAAGTGTGTGAGAATACACCCCCCCTCCAATCTCAAAGGACACAAAACCCCATAATCTGATAAATCTTGAAATCAGTCCAAAGCATGAGCAGGATTTCCATGGTATAGATAAATGGCTTCTGTCTCCTTCCATACGACGTGTGCTTCCTTCATCAGATAAAACAGACAATGGTCCCATAACTCAAGGTACCGTTACTCAAGTTTCAGTTGTTTAGTTTAGTTACAATAAAACACTAGAGGGCGACAGAACTGAACTTTAGCAATTTACTACAGAATATAAATTCTGTACATTTTTTCAGGGGATGGCCTTTAAACAATTCTTTAATTGCCTGCAAACTGGTGTAGAACTAACAATAAGCAAAATAAACAATAATATTGTAATTATATATTAATATGATTTTCTTGCATGGAAATCATTGTTTTCTTTTTCAGAGTATTTGTAAACAACTGCTGAGTAAAACTTGATCTGATCACTGCAAAGTCACAAATTGCATGCCCCTGTCATCCTGCCTCTGAATGGCCACTGTAAATCAGCTGTTGAATGCACCTTTCATGAGAGACAGATGCATCCTGATGCTTGGATTTGGGGGCAAGCCTGTTTGATGTGACAGACAGGGTGGCTTTATTCGGGCAGGGCCGAGGGGGGACACTCACAAGGCTTTCTTAAAGCCAGACAGGCTTCTGGGTTTGACAAAAAGAGAAAAGTGGGAATGTGAATAATCCCCACAACCACACACTTCCCAACCCCTCTATGGACACAGCAACACTTATCTGGAGGGGTTGTGGCCTTTCCCACAGCTACTCAGCTGTTATGTATGGTACTTGAAAGGTCTCATGTGTTAAGAAGGAAGGGGTGATGTGGGGGGGAGCTGTGGGCTGAGAGGTGATCAATGTCTACTTGGAGAGAGAGAAATTTATGCTGTCACTAGCCCCCTCCTGACTTTCCAACCCTATAGCACATCTGGCTGGGATAGGGTCATGTAGTCAGTGAAGAATGGCTTGGTTGGAACTTGGAACAGAAGTGAGGGGGGAGGGTGCAAGATTAAGACATCATGCATTCATCTGTTGACAGGAACTGTCACAGACACTTGAGACAAACTGACAGCGATCTGAAGCATGGGGGTCATATTTAAAAGGACAGCTTGGCCTCAAGCCAATTTCCACCCTCCCGCTCCAGAATGGTTGTCATGCAAGTGTATCTAAAAAGGTTAGAGCTCTCTCTGCTGTTCACACCTGTGACAGCAAGTGTGACAAGAGAAGATTCCATATGGTGACCTGGCTAATGCATTTAGCACTGACTGACTCTACATAATGCATGTATACATGAAGAGAAAACAGCAATGCTTATCAAGATGTTTTCAAAGAGAAAATAATTATGTTATCACATAACGACAAATCTGTGGGCAGCACTATGAGCAGTTCTCTGTTCCGATGATAGCTGTTTGTCCATTGTTCATTCTCACAAGGAAAACAAATGCTGAATCACTACATTTTTATTATGACAGGCCTAACCTTTGCTTACATTCTTTCCAATCAATAATATTTCTGATGCCACTCTATTTAAGAATACCCGACTGACTTAGGCCTGGTTAATGTTCCCCCAAGCCCACCCTGAACCAAAGCCTGTATTTGTTTAACCTAGAATGCATTCTGATCCCTGTCAAAACTAGGTTGTGTGGCCTACTGCGTTATCCATGACAACAAAACATTGTTCTGAGGGGTCAAAAGTACACCAAAATATAGCAACTTCAACCACGGTCCAGTGTGTCATAAAGTAGACTCCAATAACCCATGATCCTCTGCTGCTCATTAAAGAGTAAACAGCTCTAGAGGGTCTTCCCCAGGCCAGGCAGATGGACACCTCAGCAACTGTCAACTGGAGGTACAGCACTTGACTATACTGGAAGAGACTCAGTCACATCAAGTCTCAAATTAGTCTGTGTTATAAACAGACACTGACCTCACTACATGTTGAAACAGTCAACCCTATGAACCCCACCTCTCCAGAAGATAATTAAACCCAGTTATTCATATAATGACAATATTATTGGTGTTTTAGCACAAACAGGACCAAGATCGCCTGCTGCTGCTGTAACCAAAGAAATGTATAATGCTCTACAGTGTTATCGTGCTGAGGGCTAGCCAATATCACCACGCCATGTTGTGTTAAAGGTATTTAGGTATTTCAGGATTTAAGTCATGTCAAATCGTGATACAAAACTCCAGGAATTATAGCCTTATGTTCTCAAGACCTCTTCATAGTCTTATCTGTATAAGGGCCTTGTTGGGTGAGTTTGCTCAAATCTGCCATAAAGATAACCCATCAAATCCTAGAGCTAAAGCTGTGTAAACACACACACACACACACACACACACACACACACACACACACACACACACACACACACACACACACACACACACCATTTCAGGTTATGTGCCTGGTTAGGAAATGTCCTGTTACCAGGCAACACTGGGCTGAGTGTCAGGGTTCTGTAGTAACATCCAGGAGATAAGACCGCTTGAAGCCTACTGAAATTTAATTTTATAGTACTTGATTAATCCCAGAGGGAAATTACTTCCCTGCATTTAACCCATCCACTGAGGGGAGCTGTGGGCAGCCAGCCACATGAGGCGCCTGGGGAGCTAGCACTGAGTATCTTGCTCAAGGACATGCCTGGCTGTGCTGGGATTTGAAGGCTTCTGCATCCCAGCCCAATGGTCTACACATTGAGCCAGAAGGCCGCCAACTCCCTGGTACAGACATACGGTGCCATCTCAGCCCTGGGGAACGGGAGAACTGTTGTGCCACTCCGGAGCACTGCAGACACTTCAGGTACACACCTGGTACACACTATTCTCAACCTCTTAGCAGTCTTGCAGAAGGAAAGTTATGGGTTCACAATGCATTAATTTACCCCAGACGTCACTTTCCAAAAGACCAGTTATCTGTCTACTTCTTACTCATGCAGAAGAAAGTAATAACTACAGGGAAAGTTGGATTGTGAGTGAATACATTTACATGCCATTCTAAAAAGTGATATCCTGTACAATTACAGCAAACCTGCTATTTCTGAGGCAAGGGTTGATGTTATTTTAAGATAAGTAATCCAAAAGCAATTACTCTTACATCCACCATAATTTACAAAGACAAACTTATTCTGTCTTTAAACTTAAAATTTGACCCTTAATTCCCTACACAAGTCTGCAAATGTGTTCAACATAATGGACCAATTTTGTACAAACAGACAATACATTGTTTACACAAACTGAAGAAAGACAAAAAGCTCTTTAACTGAAGTATGTTGTATGGATGCAAAAAGCAACTGACGTTATAAAACAGATTTGAAGGATACATTACATTAAAAACTCAAAAGCACTGCTGTTTGGACATACTCAATTGCACTTCAGCGAGAGAAAAAAAAAAATGCATTGTGGATTTGGAATCCGACTTTTTTTTTTGTAAGAGAATGAAAGCATTACTTTTACAAAAAAAACTGTGGTAACAGTCTCCTCGTACATCAACTAAAGGCATGTGCAGATTCTCATAGTTTCACAGATTCGAAAAAATAGTGTTGAACAAAATTTTAAGCTCTGTCAATCATGCAGCACTTTTCTGCATCAACACAACTTACATGAGAACTTGAAAGTAAGGTCACTGTGCTCAGTCTATGAACTGATAAAAAAAAAATAAATAAAAAATAATAATAATAAAATAAACCCACACACTGACACTTTTGGAAGACTTCAGTGACTGTGTCCAAGCCACTGCCAAGCCAACAAGGAAACACATTGTCTTCAAAGTTGGAGCAGTGTTGTCCTGGTGCTCTCCCACATTTCACACAATCAGTAATTCGTTGTCTTCTGTCATAAAGCACAGTGAAAATAATAGCAACAGAAAAACACTTCACGCATGACACATGCCAATAAATTCTGCATAGTACATAGTAAACACTAGCACACGTTTCATCTAAAGAGCCTTCCTTCAGATTAAAAATACAGTGTTCATAAGTAGAGCAGTCAGACTAGAATCTGTAGAGATGTACGACTGTTATTCCTTTAAACCGAGTTTTTCCATGTTCCTTATGAAATCAAGATACTGGCAAGACATATCACGGTACCTGATCGAGGCACACGATGCTGCCGACCAACCTACAAATCAAGCAGCTCGTCCAAGACAGTCCCGCAATGCCGCCACTATGTCCTGTAACAAGTAGTCTCTGTTGTCTCTGGTAACCTGTGGATATAAAACAGCCAGAAAACAATGTGAGCAACTGGAAACATTACAATGACACTCCAGTGGTGGATTAAAGGGGCTTGTGTCTCGGCACAGTAAGGGCCACAGGACAGCGCTGGTCCTGCTGACCACCAGTCGTGAAAAGAACTTGACACTGTCCACCTTGACGCCGATTCCCTCAAATCCAAGCAGTAAGGACAAAGAAGCTAATGTGGAAAGCAAACCGTGAGGATTTAACAGGAGAATGCACTGCCAATAATGTCATACTGCACAAATGCCACCTTTAGAATGGAGGGCACCTGAGCCACTTCAGTCAGGAACCACAAACAAACAGGCAGGGAGTTTAAAAGGTACTTACGGTGAAGAGCCTGACGTCTGCCCGGCCACGCACCTCCTCCACCAGACCCAGAGGTTTGCCCTTAGGGATTGGGATGGTGCCCAGGACAGAGCAGCTGGAGCCATCCATCAGCTGCCTCACTGCTCGAATGAAGGCATGGCTAAAGAGCTCCATCTTCCCAATCTCATCGATGACAAAGACTGCTTGGCCCTGTCCGTCACAGGCCTGTATGGGCCCAAAAAGGCCTGGTCATCGGTGGATACAATGACTGATGGACATCGCTGCAGGCATGGGAGGCTGGTGTGCCTAACTGCAGAGCACTCAATATGTATAAACACCAGATTCCTTCATTCCTCTGATGGACAGCACAGCTGTTGTGTTCCCTCCTCAGAGCAGCGTCTTAACACAAACTAGTGAGTATGCTATGCGTGTAATCATTATGCGTGTGAACAGGAAAAAAATGGGTCACACGTTACAGGAGGAATTTCTCAATGCACCAACACCTGAGCTTTTAACACCATGTTTAATCACCTTTAATGGTTTTATTGCCCAGAAGCCTAAATGTCTGCATAGTGCTGCTGGTTTGGACTCACAGGACAAAGGCACACATTCATGATCTGTGTAAACACCCAAGATCATTGCAGCATCAATATGTCTATCATTTGGTGAAACAAAAATGCTTCAACTCAAATGCAAGGAGTGTCTAGCTTTAGAAGTGGTGGAACTGGTGCTTTTGTGCCTTTACATTATTAAGCAGTATGGTTTATGGGAGAGTCCAATAAGAGGCTGCCCAGATCAGTTGTAATCCCACTGAGAATCTTGACTGACTTTAGGCAGTTGCAATCTGTTTTGTTAGTGGAACTACTGTAAAAAGATGATTTTGTCATGCTGCCTTTATGGAAATGTCCAAGGAATGCAGTTATTACATACATTTCTGAAAAGGGGAAGTGCCACTCTTTCGAAAGACGGCAGGTCCACCTCATACTGCCCGACACGATATGCTTGCTTTCCTGCAGACCGTCCAGATGAATCCCTAAAGGGGGAAAACCACTGTAAGGGTTAGCACAAGACCTACCCAAAATGTGAGAAGCTACAAATGGGAATGAGGTGATACCCGATTCTGGAGAGAGGCCCTCTCCTTCCTGTCACAGAGACAACATCGAACCCAATTCTTCTGCCACCTTCCCTGACCTCTTCTGTGTAAAAGCCATCGATTGGCACACCGGAAGATGTTAGAGCTTCACAAGCTTTCTGGATCAGGGTTGTCTTACCCACACCTAACAACACATGAAGCACCTTAGAGGGGAAAAAAAAAAAAAAAAAAAAAAACCACACACACACATACACCTCTCTCTTCTAACTTGGCTACCAAGCATCCAATGGCTCTATTAACCCTGCTTGTGATACATACTTTAAAGAAATACAATGTTGATAAGAAAACCGAGACATTAAACAAGCAGCAATATACATACACACCCACCCACCCCAACTCGCATGGCCAAGGAACCAAATGCATTTGCGCGCTTGGCACCAAGCCGTTTCATACCAGCCATGCCTCGTTTCCAAAAATACCGTTCTGTAGATCCGACAGAAGACAGCGCAAAAGCATACTTGGATTTGCCTCAGTACACCTTAAATGGTATGAGTAATGTATTAAGAAGATAAAATGAAAGCGCATCGCATCAGTACGACGATGTCCGCGATAGTGTGTAGCAAAGGCAGTTTCTCACGTTCCTGTTAAGGGTTGGTGAAACCCAGTCAGATAGCAGCTGTCGGGGCACGTCTGATCTGCGATCAAACACGCTTTGTATTTACAACTGACAAATAGCAGCTGAAAAAAGTAAGATTCCTTAGATTACAATTTAGGAACGATTGGAAGCTTGACTGTTTATCTCCCCCGACAATCCTCCTATAGCATAAAAACCGTTTAAGAATATTACTTGATTGAAAGATGATTAAATTTGTGAAATACGAATTGTTTCACTGCGAAAGGAGAAAGCAGCCCGACTGCTCAGAAACCAAACTTTTACTTTTGTGAATACCTGTGCTTTTAACATCATAGTGAAAGTAATACCAATCGGAGCATGTAATAATCACTGACACGATATAAAGCAAGAATTTGGTTAATCAAGTTAACCTCGCTCATTGACTCCTATGATTTGTATTCAATGTGTGGGTTTATATATCCTACTCTTGTCAATGGAGTTGGGAACGAATCCAAAATACTAACGAATACTATAATAATCTTTAGTTTTCTTCATTAATTAAGACACAAAATCCGATCCCACACCAAATCTAGTAGACATTTTAAATAACTAACCACTATAGTTTCAATTAAATCAGACAGAGCGTTGTACTGGGTTTATACACATTCGAACTGCTCAGATATTAGAAAGGAGCAATATACTAGTCTGGCTATTCTACAAAAAAATCTGGGAAATCGTACGTACTCAAGCTAAAACTAGTGCAAAGATGTGCATTCGACAATAGCAGGAAGATTCGCGTTCTGTGACGTGCGGAAGCCAATACGGTATTTACCAGGAGGTCCCGTCAGGAAAACGTGTTTAATCATCTCGTGCTCTTATATTCTGTTTACGTTCACACGCATTCACGGGCTACTTCCGCGTCGTTGACCTGACGCTCAACCTCATGGACGAGCACGTTAAATCTGCGTATACGTGTAGTTATACAGATGTAGTCAAATGTCAGCTGGGAACACTTAAGATTCTCTTTTTATCCCGTGAGTTTCAAAGACGGATATGACAAACTAAAATATGAGCAACACAATGGCCAAGGTCTCTGGACTAAATTTCTTATTCATGCATCCGTCCTACACTGCTCCTTCCGCTCACTGCCGATTTTCATACACGTTAAACTTAACTATACTCACGTGATTCTCATGATTCTATCAATGTAGGATTTTCTTCATCATGCAACGCGTCTACCATGGTGTAATATTGTTTAAATCCCATATACATGTAAATAACCTGAAAGGTATTTTTTCTTTTATTTACGTTTTTACCCATTAATGAAAAAAAGATCTAATTAAACAAAATAACCTGTGCATTTAAGTCATGGAGGTGAACGCAGTTTAGTACAGTAATAATGCATTTTATGACCATAATTAAACACCAATGTAGGAATTAAAAGCACTGTCCCTGTGCTTTTATTCCTGAGGCAAAAAACATAGGCATAGCTCAGTTACTAATTTATACAATGCACAAAAAGAAATCACATCAACATTCCACTAATTTTAACAAAAAATCTTAATTTCAAGAAGAAAGAAATTAACCCCTGGTTCAATCATTCCAGTGATATTACTTTACTCACAGAATAATCATTAGCTGAAGACAAACAGAAAGCAGCTATTCACATTGCTGACTGAAGGATTTTTGTGTAGCAATTGTAAATAAATTCACTTTACAGTTTAACAGACTTTGGAAGGAAAAAAAAAACATTAAATTTAAAACACCATAAACTAAACAAATGCATTTCACAATGTGTACCCTGGTAATTTACTTGCCACAAGCTCTGAAACATGACGGTATTTATTATTAAACCCTAATGAGCCCAAGTCGTCATCCATCTCTTCTTCAAAGTCGGTGAGATTCATCTTTGCTTCAGGCGAAGACTCTGAATGTTTTGTAGCTATGCAGGATGGACTGTCTCTGGAGTGGTCAGATGGCCAGTTCCCAGACTCCCTGAGATTACGAGACGTAGAGGGTTCTTCATTGTCTAACAAGGTTGTTTTTACCTGCCTGCAATGCCTTAACCAGGCAGAGCGACCAGAGCTGAACCTGTGTTCACTGTCATCTGACAGAGGGCTGACAGCCAAAGCCTCTGTCTGGGGTCTGATGACACGCATGCCTTTCAGCGGTCGCTGAGGGGATGCAGCAGCTTTGACAGGAACAGGGAGAGCCACCCTCTGAAGAGTCTGAGAATTGCTGCTTGGGCTGAGGCAGTCCTCCAGGACTTCCTGTCTGCTGTCACTCATGGCTGGTTCAGGGCTACTGAGGAAGTCTGGAGAGTAACCCTCAGCGTGCTCAAGACTAGTAAAATCATCTGTGTAGTCAGCTGGCCCAGCACTGTTGCTGCTGGAATCAGAATGTCTCTGAGCCTGACTGGTGACTCTACTTATGCCATCTTCAAAGCTGGTGGAATAAATCCCGGGGTTTGCTGAGGAAGATCGCTGGTGGCTGAAGCTGCTCTGAAACTCCTCTTCATCACCAACATCTGAGCATTGACTCAGCCGCAGAGGAGTACAGACCCACATTCCCTTGTGATCAGACAATCCTGTGTTTTCCAAATTTTCTTCAGAAACACTGTGACGGGGTGGAGAAGTGAGGAGTTGCCTATTGCTTTCCATAGTTTTATTCACCTGCAAAGAAGCACACTCTTTTTTGCTCACAAGTTGCCGCTGGGCATGCTCAGCTTGGGGAAGGCCTGCGCTGCTGCTTTTTAGGGCATTGCGGTCCTGCCTAACTGTTGTACTGATTATCTCTCCATTCTCAAAATGATTTGGCTTTTGGCTCGATTTGGCTACTATTTGAGTAGGATACTTGACATTCATACTTTTTGACTGCTCCGAACCTTCCTTTTTATACAGTTTCTTGCGATCATGTTCTTTCAACACCTTGGGGTTGGTCTGCTGCAATCTCAACAGGAATGTAGTAGTCAGCCCATAAGACAGTTTCTGTTTGTGCACAGGCTGGGCAGGAGTCTTCTGCCATGCTGAACTCTGCTTGTTTAGTCCTGCTTTTTTTTGGATAGAAGATGACAGAGGGGCTGCAGAACATACAGAACACCTGTTGTGCTTAGCCGTGGGACCGCCTCTCGATGCAAGAGAGCTTTTGGCATTGGCTCGCAATGCAGGCTCCTGATTGGTGGATGTACTGCAAGGTTGGTGTGGTGGAGCTTGGTGTAACCAGGGGAGATTAGGATGAACAGGTAAGAGGTGATGCTGAATATAGAACTGAGAGAGCTCTGCAAGAAGTGCATTTAGTAGCGGCAGCTGTCTTAAGGCATCCCCGAGAGTTGTGATAGCAGTGACAGTCTGCTCTGCTTCGCTGTTGTTTGTAGTCTCACTCTTAGAAACACATTTGATGTTCTTTTGGCATTTATCTCTTTCATCCGTCTGAGACTCCTCCTCAGAACTGTTCTCTGCTGTGAGAACATCCATTTCTATGTTTAATGACCTGTATCCAGTTGAGCCTGGAGCCTCGTGTTTTCTTTCTGAACAACTATAATACAGTGGAGGAGGACAAAACGTAGAAAAATTAATTTCACTGTCAAAGATACCCTGATTTCCTTGATGGACGAAGTCCTCTGATTTCCTTTTTTTGTGTTCAGTCTGTGTGCTGGCTGATTTGGTGTACTTGGGTTTTGCTTTCGGGTCCGACACTATAATGTTTCTCTGTTTTCCTTCAAGTTCTATTTTCTGGCATAGTAACATACTGTTACCTTTTGGTTGTAAGGTCTCACAAATCTCTTCAACGCTGTTTACATTGGTATTACGAACATCTGCATTGGATACAGTAGAGTTTCCATCTTGCTTGCTTTTGTCTTGCACAGAACCTACTTTGTAAATCCTGTTTTCTGGAATATGCTGCATCAAACTCGCCCCCAGACTTAAAAGCTTGTATGCCAAAGATATACAACCAATTTTTTCCCCCATCAGATTGCAAATTGCAAACAGACCCCGTTCTCCGTGAGCGGACGGAGTGCAAATACCGTACTCCCTAACATCTACTTTGATCCTGTCAGTTAATTTCGCTAAAGAGATTAAAGCGCTTCCCACAAACGTAGGAACGTCGTTCCTTATATCCAGAACCATAACATACAGAGGCGTGTTAGACAGATGCACGTGAAGTGAATCAATGCTTATTTTAAACAAGCACGACTTGCCTCTCTGAAAACTATATTCCGAAGTTTCAATTTGAGGCTGGAGTAACAGGTCACACGCTGATTCATTTTCTTTCTCGCTGTCCGAGTCGTCCTGTGAAACAGACTCGTTGCTGTCCTTCGGGTAAACAATCAAAGTAGGAAAATCCAAAAGACGCACCCCTATCGCAGGTTTCATTTGCCTCTTCTCTTTGCGGAGTTTGTACATTCGAACAAATTCCACCAGCAGCTCCAGCGAAAATAGTGTTTCATTTGCATTCGATTTATCTGCCATTTCTGACTGGCAAAATGAACAAACGTAGTTTGTCTCACTACTTTTGCAGCTCAAATGATCTCACGGCCCCGTGTTTAGATTTAACACACACTGACCCTCATCAATACAACACTCAAGCCACAGTTTACAGGAACCGAATTCACACCCCGAAGAATAGCACCAAGGAAACACACCTCCCAACGTCGCATGTTTGTTTCACATATTAATCGCGTCTAACGCCATCTGAATGCTGGGAGTAGCAGTTTTGACTTTAGTTTGGGATTTGTGCTCATTGAGGGGAAACTATCCACGCAGCTAATACAATTTATAGCATTTAGAACAGTACGCAAAACATTGTTAAAACTACATCATATAAAAAGTAACAATAACATTAACAGTTTAACATTGTGCAGCATTTATTATTTTTTGAAATTATGCCTTACACTATAGCAAAAACTTTTGGATTGCTGTTTATTTTTGTACATATACCTGTCTGCGCTGTGTTCACAGAGGGGATAAATAAAACGCAGGGAAAATGCTTGTTTATATTATATCAAATCAAGCAGAAATACGTACGTTTTTACGTGTTCTGTATTTAATGATGTCAAGTGTACCACAGTATATTTTAAACACTTCAGCTGGTGGCAGCTGTCAGTGCAGTTTTGTCGGAGAAATGTTAACAAGCAGGGAGAGTTACCTACATTGAACACCTAAAATATTAATCACGATTGCGATGCGTGATTAATGCGATGACTTTTGTAGGGTTAAACAGCTATTGATCACGTTAAAGAGCTTAACTCATTGTGGTAAAATTATTTCAGCCCCGAAATTTGTTTCGTTACACTGTGCCCTAACAGACGTTTCCGAAGGCAAGTGAATGAGTACGGGACGGGAGGTACCGGAACCTTCCAACAAATCAGTGTGTGACGCGGGCGGAGCTCCTGCTCGGCTCGCCTGTCAGCTCCGCCAGAGAAACCACTTAGGGGCTGCTGTGTTGGAGTCACGGAGCCCTACTGTCCGGCGACACTGCATGTTGCAGATCAGAAACATAAACGGTGACAGAGATACAAAGAAACATATCAACAGGGACTTTTACGCCAAAAGAGTGGCTTCTTTGGATAATATGGAATTTTCAAGGGCTGCAATCGGGGGTAAGTTTACAGATGCTTTTTGTCATCTAAGCAACCTTTATGCGGTCTAAAGCGCATACTTGGCTGATAGGTACTACTTGGTTGGTACTGGTAGGGCTGAACTTTTGTAGCACCTTTTCCGCAGCTACCCCCATTTCCCGGTGTGATGAAATGGGTCTGCTGATCAAAAGGAATATGAAACGATGCAATATGAAACAATGCCATATGAAACAATGCCATTGTTACAACTTAGTAGCAGTCCACTAGTTTGATACTATGGCTGTAAATTTGTACAAAGAAGCTAGATGAGGTTATTCATGAACACAGTGGTTAACAAATAATTCCTGACGACACATTTCACTTAAAATGAATAGGTGAGTAATGTTAAATAGTTAATTAAGCAGTTTTGGTATTAATGTTAAGATTAAATGCTATGGTATAGATTTATTTTGTTTGCGAAATCTTGATCACCAGTAAAGAAGACGGTGTAATTAATGCAATAATTTAGGTTTTAATTGTTCACATTTTTACTTGTGCATTTTATGCATTAATTATTCTTGACAATTACAGGTTGTTTCCGATTTTTTGTCATAATGAAGAAATGTGAGCAGTACTCGATAGTGATATTATAACACTACATAGACTTAGCAGTTCGTTTGTGTTGACACGTACCGGAATTAAACGGTACTTATTTATTTTCACCTTTGTAACTGTTATAATGCGTGATTAAACCATTTCTCACCAGAAACCTTAAGTCAATGACTGTAAAATCATATAAATTGTGAAATGTGCTTCAGAAATAAATACGCGTTCAAATGAAATTAAATAAATGTAAGCATCTTACATGCAGTTTAGCAGTGTAACATTTCCGAGACTGCCTGTGGGTCGACCTGCAGCGCTGTTTTTTTTCCACCCGTTATTGCATGCGAAGTGAATCGCCACCAGGGGGCTTTCTTATCTCACGTCTGGAAAATGTGCTAGACCTTTATTTACTTTACACAAACACATCGGAATTGAATTGTTTCCTTTGTGTCGTGTTCTTTTAGACAGAAATTTACAGCTAGATGATTATGTGTACATAAAAGTATATAAAGTAGAAGTTATAGGCACAGTATGTATATATTTCTCAGTATATGAGCAGCTGTTTATTGTTTTGTTTTATTTTCATTTGGGCACCCACAGGTATCCTTAATGTCCCGAATGACCCGGACACCTTTGTGACAAAATTACTTTAATGGCTTGTAATGTAGCAGAGGTATCACTACACAGCTGTAGCAGTTCGTACTGCTGAAAATCGCGGTCATTTCGCCCATTGGTCATTGAGTTTCGCCTTTCTTCTGGGGTACCTTGATTTCTTGCCGCTGCTATACACAGCGGAGGGGCCCCGTTTAGTCCTCCTGTGCTGTTGTCTGACTGTCATGTCATCTTTGTTATTCTGCAGCGTAGCCTGGCATCAAAAGTATTGCGAAAATATACAGTATACGGAGTTCATAGCATACTACACAGCGGATGTGTTCAGATGGGTTGTAAATTTACCATAGACACGTTTACATGTTATATGTTTTATCTTGTATTCTGCAGTTTTTTTAACTTATTATGCGAAGGTTGACTTGAGTAAAACTTTTTGCGTTACCTTGTATTTTCAGTATAGATTTAGGCATGCATAAAATTTTCGAAAGGTACAGGTAGAGTTGGCTGAAACCATATACGTAACAAATTTTCAGTTTCTAGTTTAAATACATATTAAATTTGCTGAATGCAGAAGTAAATTAACAGCAATAACAACCATATGGGTGAACTGTAGACCAGGTATGCAAACATTTGGCCTTTTTGTGAGCTGTTTTGACGCACTTTATGTAACCTCATAGGCAAGACGAGTTTAGTGTCATTTGCAGTCATTCATTTCTGGCCGGCAGTGTTCACGCCAAATATGCGCTTATGAGCCACTTTAAAAGATCAGGTAAATTGGATATTAATCCGTCTTAACACTACAGTACAGTGTTCAGAGGAAAATGTTACATGATGTGGAAAAGAGTGGAATTATAATACCCAAACGTGTATTAAAAATGCTAATGAAAAATGAATGAATCATATAATTGATCAAGAGGTCAGGATGACTTTCCAGAGCATGCATAAAGTATGAGGCAGAGATGAGGCAGATGAATTTAAATAACTTACAGAGAAGTGTGGCAGGATTTAAAAAGGTCTGCAGTCTACACATCATGTTCAGTTGTTTTTTTTTAGAATGGTTTACTGGAGAAATTCTAACAGAACAGGAGTGTCTGTGCTATAACACAAAATGTTCTCTGTTTGAAATTAGAATGCAGGTATTTTTTTAAATGTACTTTACCTTGAGTCAGTGTTTTTTTTTTTTTTTTTTTTCTTTTTTTACCTTTTTCCTTTCTTCCTCCCTTTCTTTCTCTCTCTCTCTATCTCTCTCTGTCCCTCTCTCTCCCTCTCCCCCCCGCTCTCTCTGTCTGTCCCTGTCTCTCTCTAGCATTTCTTTTTAAACCAAAAGCTTAAGTTTGTCAAGGGCACAAGAGGGAGAACAGGATTCAGACAGATCAAAGGCTTTATAAATATAACTGAATGTCTACATTTTTTTTCGTTCCAAAGCTTTCGTCTTTTTGGTGTGGGATAAAGTATGAGCACGAAACAAGTTTTGGGTGGGTTTGGGATTTAGGCAGTCACTGAAAGTTCCTTAGAGACCATTATCTTACCTTATGACTTCATCATAATTCTCCATTGGCTGAAAGGAATTACCAAGTTCTGGGCTCTTCTCAGCAGTGAAAGTAGATATTGAAAGGGGGACCATAGGTACACACATCAGATTCAGTTCCGTATCAGTTAAACAAAAATTAAGGCACGTGGTGATCTTAATAACAAATCCACCGCTTCAGACTTCCACCACCGCATCAGTAACCTGACACACCTCTAAAATCTATAAATATAAACCTCACATCATTACACAATCACTTATGCATTACATTAATACTTAGATTTGATAAATAAACCTCAACACACTACACAACACTATACAGCCCATGCAGTGGCACCTAACACGAGACTTGGAGAAAAACGCTTCAGTTTCATAATTTCAGAATGGCTTTTTACGGATCCAAATGCAATTCTGCGTGATCTCTAAGGTGTGCAGGCCTGTAGTAAATCTGTGGTAATACATTTCCTGCTATCTCCTGCCTCTACTCTCCTTTCCACTCACACATGGGAACAGATAAGTCCTGCTGATTTACAGCCACCTGGTTCTGCGCTAGCCTCTGGGTGACTGAGGCCAAATAAAGGATTAGCAGTTAGCAGTGCTGGGCTGCATGACCGGACTTAGGCCCAGACGGTGGGGGTAGGGGGAGGCTGAACGTTCCAAAGCATTTATAAAACGTTGTTCATGTAATACACCTTTATTTTTAATAGCTTTAGATATAACCCATATGCATCAGCGTGTAAGTCAGCTTTTTTGATCATTGGAGGGAGGTTGACGCGACAACATTGCTTGAACGTTTGATTAATGTTGACCACCAGTGCTCAGCACCTTGCTCCGAGGGGCCAATAAACCAGTGAAGTGATGCTGACAGTGCAGATTCGCGAGGCAGAATGAGGAGCGCGGACATCGTGCTGTAAATGCCCCGGACAACAGGAGTGATGAATCTGAATCGGGTTCTGGCAACACCGGAAATTGCACTGTGTCCCTCTCGGCAAAAAAAAAAAGAGAAAAGAATCCAGGACCTTTCGATCCTTTTCAGCAGACATTGGAGGGCAACGGTCCAGGCTGGTGAAGGACACTGTCCTTACCTGGCGAAAAAAGATGCAGCCGCGGATGTGCCGCTGGAGGGGGCTGAGGTGACGGGGGGCGTCTGGGTGGCGGGGAAATTGTACGCAGAGGGCCGGTCGGTGTTGTAGCGGTTCAGAGCAGCTTCTGTGAGCCCCTCCCTGCAGCCTTCAGACACCATCTGGGAGATCTGTGCCAAAACGTAACAGGGAAATATAATGGTATATAATGGTATAGAGCCAGAGGTAAAAGTCTATGCGTAGTAGTGTTACCATGTCAGTGTACGAAATAAACTGAAGGGTGGCATGGTATATTACTTTGCACAGTGAGGAGAGCCTCTTACAAACACTGCAAATCATTTACTCACATCCCAAATCAAACACTAATCTTGACAAGCCAATCGCAACGCTAAACATGTAAATCTCCTCTAAGCACGGCTGTATAAATAAGGTACATGTTTAATATAAGCTTCAGCAAATATCGACCACAATGTGAAATGTATTATTGTCAGGCCTGGTCCAGAACAGGCAGACACTTAGGGATGCTTTGGAATAAATGTCAACACTTCAGTCCTGCCCCAGGCTGTAAATAGACACATGACTGCATCTTGCCTCTGCTTTGACCAAATAAGGAGTCTTCTCCTGCTGAAGGCTAAATGAGCAGATAGCACACTTTCACATCTCGCTGGCGTTAAAAGGCTACGTGTTAGAAACGTGGTGGTCTGATTGGCGATGCTAACTGAGAACAGAATATCTGACAGAGACCCTGAGACTGTGTTATCCCTGGCAGTATTACTCATACTTTAAAATAATAATAGTTGTTGTAAAAGAGGCAGGCATGTTTAAAGAAGGACAGCTATAAGTGTGAATGTTGATTTAGCATCCAAGAAGGCAACATTTGGTTGTAAATAATTAGTTTGTGAAGTTCTGCAGTTGGCACACGCTACACCAGAGAGGAGATTGAAAAACAGCGTGCTGCAGTTGACTTCTGACCTTCGCTATCAGATGGTTATTGTGCAGCAGGTACTGGGGAGGGAGAGGGGGAGCCAAGAGAAGGCCAGCCTATGTATTCTGACAGTGAATGGATAATAATCACAATGACACAATCCCCTCCCTCTCAGAATATCTGGGTTTCCAGGGCTATCCTAATAATAGCCCCTGTTCTACATACAGCGGTAGCAGTTTGTCGGCAGATGCAGGAAATGGGTGAAGAGGGGCGCGGAAAGAGGGGTGACGGAGCAGGCATCACGCACTTACAGGTCTGCCGGCTCTGGGGCGTGCCTTAGTAAGCTAGGCTGTGATTAATAAAATCTGACTGACAGCCTAGTCTGTCTCACACATGCAGGTAAATACCATACCTATCACATGGTCTCACACACACAGGTAAATACCATACCTATCACATGGTCTCACACATGCATGTAAATACCATACCTATCACATGGTCTCACACATGCAGGTAAATACCATACCTATCACATGGTCTCACACACGCAGGTAAATACCATACCTATCACATGGTCTCACACACGCAGGTACATACCATACCTATCACATGGTCTCACACATGCAGGTAAATACCATACCTATCACATGGTCTCACACACACACACACACACACACACACACACACACAAAAAAAAAAACACTCACACACACTCA
>JABJVR010002176.1:0-11758 GCA_025773905.1 Chitala chitala
GGGTTGATAACGTGCGGGTATATAACGTGTCGTGGTGATAACATGTTGGGGAGATAACGTGTCGGGGAGATAACATGTCAGGGAGATGTGTCAGGGTGATAACGTGTCGGGGTGATAACGTGTCGAGGATACAACGTGTCGGGGTGATAACGTGTCGGGGTGATAACGTGTCGGGGAGATAACGTGTCAGGGAGATAACGTGTCGGGGTGATAATGTGTCGGGGTGATAACGTGTCGGGGAGATAACGTGTCGGGGAGATAACGTGTCGGGGTGATAACGTGTTGGGGAGATAACGTATCGGGGAGATAACGTGTCAGGGAGACGTGTCAGGGTGATAACGTGTTGGGGTGATAACGTGTCGGGGATACAACGTGTCGGGGTGATAACGTGTCGGGGAGATAACGTGTCGGGGAGATAACGTGTCGGGGTGATAACGTGTCGGGGAGATAACGTGTCGGAGAGATAACGTGTCGAGGAGAAAACATGCAAGAGCGTTACACAAGCCAGTTGTAACAAGACTTCTCAACACCTCAAGGTTTTGTCTCTGCAACACGACAGTAAGATGCACTGCTCACTTCATGTTTAAACTGTTGGCTAAGGCAAACTATTCACAGCGTGCTGTTGGCAAGATAAGGATGTTAATTAACACTGGTAATTACCACAGTTAAGCTTACAAACTCAATATTCATATCTTAAACATACAAGGTTGTGGCAGGTTGTGTAGTTGTACTTAATTCAAAGATAACATGTTTACCTGTGCTTATCATTGTAACATAGGTACTCTGCTGTTCTGTTTAAAGGCCCAAATTTGTATATGAAGAGATTTACTGGGTTTTCTTGTAGCTCAATTAACTTTTAATTACACACTCTTTACCAAATTAATTAAAGATGCCTTATCACATTCCCACCAATAACCACAAAAAAGACTTTCATAAAATCTGAAATGTAAGTGTTTACAAGCCGTCTCCTCGGTGGTATTCGGAGATGGATCGGTCCAGTCCTGCACACGCCACTCTAGCCGAACATACAAGTGACAGATGATTGCCCAAGAAAGACAGAATACAAACTGTTCTGTTGCAGAAAACCTCACCACAATGGCTAACACTGGTTCACGAGATCTCAGTGCCACCCCAAAATCATAAATGTGAGTCTAAAATCATACATAAATACAATAGCATATTGCACCCCACAATAAAAACATTTGAAGTATATACATCTTCAAACATCAAAGTGTGTGTGTGTGTGTGTGTGTCTTGTGAATTTAATCAGGAGTAGGCTGGGAGGAGGGTGGAGCTGAGGACGGACACCTTCATTGTCTCCCATATCTGCAGTGGCTATATGGTAATGCATCACTCAGCCCCAGTTCTCTGCCAGAGGAGCACTCACATCTCCATGGAGTCACACCTCCGTGGAGTCACATGTCCAGGGAGCTGCCCAAGCGATCAGAACCAGCCAGTGCTGTGGGCACTGTGGGAAGCCTTTCATCCTCTTCACCAGTTACAGATACAAAGCTGTACTACAGGGATATAGGAGCACTCAGGGTGTTTTAGCAGGGAATTGCAAACAGGATTCATTATGAAACAGTCTTATGTGAAACTCCTGGCAAAGGAGCACTCCATTAGGAGATAAACGCCCTGCTAACACTGATGACCGAGTAAGATCAAACCAATTTGTTAGCTTGTTCTCAGATTTCTTAGTTGACTTTTAATTACACACATAAGAGCTTGCTCATATGTGGAAGCACACACGCACGCACACACAAACACACTCGTGTGTACACACACAAACACAAGGGGACACACACACACACGGCCCACAGGTCTGTCATTCTTGCATTACCATCAGCAGACAGCTTCAGGGACATGCCTCAGAAGAAAGGCATGAAAAGCCGTCACTACACACTGTGTCTGCCTACCAAGCCCATCATGAAAAGCCGTCACTACACACTGTGTCTGCCTACCAAGCCCATCATGAAAAGCCGTCACTGCACACTGTGTCTGCCTACCAAGCCCATCATGAAAAGCCGTCACTGCACACTGTGTCTGCCTACCAAGCCCATCATGAAAAGCCGTCACTACACACTGTGTCTGCCTACCAAGCCCATCATGAAAAGCCGTCACTGCACACTGTGTCTGCCTACCAAGCCCATCAAAACACAGCAAGCAGCAACACAGCCTTTATTTCATTTACAATCCTCTGGTATCAGACATTTTTGAGCAGAGAAACAGTGAATCGCTCCCCACATTACTTCACACTTATATGTGAAGCTGTTACCTTCATGTATGTAGCCACAAAGGATACGTCTAAAGACTGAGCAAAGAACAAAGAATCTGCTAAAACTGCCCGCATTCATAGCTAGAAGGCAGTTATGAAGGTCACGTTACTATGGCAATTTGAGAAAGCAAGTCAAAATAATTCTCACTACAGAATTACATGGACAGTTGGAAACTGAATTATTATTATTATTAGATAAATTTGAGAATATCTTCTCCTAGGAAAGTGAAAGATCTACAAGTTAAAATGTAAGTACAGTACAGTGTTTATGGGCCTAGATGGGTCCCACTGTCAGTAAAGTGCAACATTACAGAATGTTAATGAACGTTTACTGAGACCTTAAGTAGGGAAGCTGACTTTACTGAAACTGGACAGGTGGACTAATGTGTACAATGTATTCTATTTAAAGAAATTCTATTCATTCTATTCTAATTCAAAGTGTCGTGGTTAAGATGAGCCACTTGGCATGGCCATTAACATGAAATAAACAAACATCGATTTTACATTACACAAACAATCCTACTGTTTATACTATACAAGTGCTGTATTACATTGTGTGTGTGTGTGTGTGTGTGTGTGTGTGTGTATGTGTGTGTGTGTATGCATGCATGCGTGTGTGCGCGCGTGGTTGCGTGCATGCGTGTGTGTGCATGTGTGTGTGCGTGTGCGCATGCCCTATAATGGTATAATGGATGTACAGATGGATGTGTTATAGGGTGCACAGAAAAACTGTGTTTGTGCTGAAACACACTACTGTAAAAGTGATAGAAGTGTGAGCTCGTGTTGGCTGCGTGTGTGAACACGACTACTGTAAAACAAAGGGAGAGGCATCATGGTGCTACGGCGCAGCTGCTGGCATTTCACAAACAACTGCAACTTGAAATAAATCAGACATATAAAAAACACAATCGAAATTCCACCAGCTAAACATTTACAACATAATATCTTACATTGTTATAACAAAGGAAGAAACAATATATTTTATTGGCAGTGTTATGCTTTGCACTATATACACATATGAATACTCTATATATACACAAGCATTTTAAGACAGTCATAAATCACGTCATACACACATGACTGTGTGTGTGTGTGTGTGTGTGGTTGCGTATGTATATGCATGTATATGTGTGTATAAATGTGCGTTTGTGTGCATGTTTGTGCGTGTGTCTGTGTGTGTATGCGTGGTGTATGTGCACACGTGTGTGTGCATATCCATATCAGCGACTCTGTGCTCGGAGTCGACGTGATTTGTTCCTCTCAAGCTTTATTAAACCTGGGTGCTGCTAAGCTTTGCCCCAGCTGGTGCTCAGCATCGTCCAATCACCTTGTGCCATTCTCGCCCGCCCCATCCCTGCCGCTGTGCCCCTCAGCACGGCATGACTAATGGGCCCTGACACAGCATAGAAGAAACCAGTTTCAGCGAGTGTCACTCAACCTGCCATGCAGGGAGTCATGCCTGGACCACATAACATACAGCTGCTGACAGACAAAGCACAGACCTGCCCTCCATGACCAGAACTTTGCAAGTCCTGTGGAATTCATTCTAATTAGTGCCTAATTAACACCTGAAATATCAGCTTAGTTCATTTACTATCCACATATTAATGACCTAATTAAAAATGAATAAAGAGGTAAGTTTGAGCTGAAACCTGTGCAGCCTGTGGCCCTCAAGGTATAAAGTGAGAGAACAAAAGAGGATGACAGAAAGAGAGAGGAAGAAAAACGAGTGAAAAACGAGTAAGGCCCAAAGAAAGAAAGAAAAAGGGTGGGACCAAAATTGTCAAAAAATGTAAAGGAGAAGAGAAAGGGAAAGAGTGAGAGTGACAGAGGGGGTGTGAGAGGAGGAAGTGTGGAAAAGAGAGGTGGGTGGGAAAAAAGTGAGGCAAGAACAGCAGGAAGAGAGTGAGAGGGTGAGAGAGGGAGAGGAACACAGCAGGATAGAGAGAGGGAGAGGAACACAGCAGGACAGAGAGAGGGAGAGAACACAGCAGGACAGAGAGATGGAGAGGAACACAGCAGGACAGAGAGATGGAGAGAAACACAGCAGGACAGAGAGATGGAGAGGAACACAACAGGACAGAGAAAGGGAGAGGAACACAGCAGGACAGAGAGATGGAGAGAACACAAGGAAAGTAATAACTCAGAGACATCTAAGCAAGCATTAGAAAACGTTAGTACAGCGAATATGGCCAGTGAATAGACCTCACCTGCTGAGGTCTGCTTGAACTTCTCACTCTTCTTCTTCCTCCATTTCCAGGGCTTGAAAAGCCGCCCCAGGGTGGCAAACTTGCTCCGCCTCCGGATGGGTGGTGTGTGGGTCCCAGGTACGAGTGACTCTGAACGCATCGCTGCCAGTCTTTCCACGTCCTCAACTGAGGGGCGGAGCCAGAGACACGTGGACGGACAGTGTGCAGCTGTAGTTAGTGTGAAGGTGATATGATAAAGCCGTACGAAGTTATCCTTCACAGAAGGAAGAACACAGCAAAATGTAAAACAATCTCAACTGAACACAATCACTGCTGTATGCAGAAAAACAGCCCTCAGGAAGCGTATGCTAATTTCAATTACTCTGACATAATTCATGATGTCATTTGCAAAACACTGGGATACAGATAGCGCATACTGACTTCTTCAAAATCCACCAGCAAATCCCACTGGCTGAGCCTGACACGCCTCCAGGCTGTGGGCCAATCCCCAGAGAGTGGCTGAGAGCTTGCACGGGGGGGGCCAAACAGAGACCCCGGTGGCTACAGGATGTGTGCATTGATGTCACAGAACCCAGCATGCTCTACTCTTTACTCATTTAAGGCAGCTCCCCATTGGGGGAGAGCTGCCCTCAGGCTCTCTCATTTACAGTAACCTAGAGGGGTAGGTGCACACTGTAGGCTCACGCCAGCTTTACAGCCCCCCCCCCCAGCAAGGAAACCTCCAGGGAAGGTATACACACTAAAGCAGGCTTCCCTCCAGCTCCTGTCAGCCCACCTCTGATCTCATGCCTTTAACTGTGACCACCAAAGGCAAGAGCTGACACACTCAGGCAAACAGGACTGCCATCAAACAGCCTGCACTGACACAACCCCCCCACCCCAGGTTCCTGCTGGCCAAGCCACACCCTGCTCAGACAGGCCAGAGCTGGGCATGACATTTGGTACCATGCACAACACATGTTAAATAGATCACACACATACACGCATGTGGGACACGTATGTAAAATACTCTGGGTCTGCGTACTTTACCCCCCCCCTTCAAACAACCATGTGATTAAGGCATGAAGGAGGTGCAACAATCAATAGTAAACTCAGCAAGAACACCTTATACTGCATTTTTACTCTTCAGCTATTGGCCAGAAATGTTATTTTTCTTGTTTACTGAATTTCTTGTGTATGTAGCCAAAGCAGAGGTGTGAATGTGAAACTATTTGCCGATGGTTAACTTTTCTGATTTTCATGTAGGATGGTACAATGTCATTATAGTGCATGTCCATGAGTCCTGAGGTCACCGGTCCTTCTCATTGTCGTTCACGAGCCGGTACTCCAGTACATTCCACTTATTTCTGTACTTACTGTACATGACTGTATGTTTGTTATTATATCCAGTGTGTTTGCCTGCTGTTGTATCATTTCAAACATCCTACGGAAAAAAATCGATCCCTTCTGGTTTTGGGTTACTTGCTGAACACAAACGTGTGAAGCACAATGTTGCACCCCAGGAGTGGCTGCTTGCTTGTTGAATATGTGTAGAGTTTACTCCTCTGGTCTTAGGCACCTGTGAGGCAGCGTGGCTCCTCACCCACACCTGGGGATGGTTTTCTTGGCCATGTAGTGAAACCCAGTCTCCCAAAGGACACGGGGAAATTCTGCTATTAACTCAGATATGTAACTACACCAAACTTTATTTGCTTTCTTCACCTGCCTTGTGCCCAAAGCTCTCTGATATAGTCTCTAGGCACCCTGCAACCTTACACAGGATAAGCTGTCTGAAAAATGAATAATATATATTTACCAGAGGGCAAAGCTTAATGTAGGCAAATGCCAATACCACAATCTAGACATTTACAGTTTTAGAAGAAAACATTCACTAGTGTCCTTCATGTGCGCACCATTTGTGATGGATGCTACATCAGCTCCATAGATCCCAGACAGATAACATGGACAGGAACATGACCTTGAACCCCTACGTTTTCTCATTACTTGAGTTTTTAGATATTCTCCTCCTTTGCGATGTGACTCTTACTGTTTTCTGTTCTTAGTGATTTACCCACAGCATCACGCATTTTGTAACACCGCTGCTCAGTGACTTTGGTAGGCCTAGTTTTGTTGTGAAAGGTGCTATAAAAACAAATGAAATGTATTTTTAATTACATTTATTTTTAATGAAATGAACGTCTGCTGCATAGTGAGGTGTTTTAAGCGAGAAATCAAAAGCGTCAACGAAACCTGTCAACTCCCGTAATCTCACCATCACACTTCTCACCGTGCATTTATCAATAACCCGCCCAGTCTGAAGAACATTCAGTAACTACAATGCATTAAATTAAAGACATAATCACCAAGCCAAACGCTCATTTCGCCCCCAGTACTGCGAAATTAAAATACCATTAACACATTTAACACCCTGTACTATTATATTACTATATCGTATTATACGAGTACATCCGTACAATGTACAAAATAACCAGTTTTATTTAATCCATACCTCACAGATACAATTTCAGTTCCTTAATTTGTCACTTTATAATCCTTAACATTTAAAAACGGTACACTATTTGCCTAGTTCTATAGTCTACGTTAAAAATGTTTAAATTGTCTGAATTAAGAAAAAAATTAACATAAACGAATTACTTGCGACTTGTTAACATTTAAGAAATCGCTGTCCATTTACTGTTTTCAGAAACTGTAACGATCGCTACGAAAACCTGAAGACAAGAAATCTACTAACATCTGAACAACACGAGAGATTATTGTTGTATTGCTGTGTTAACCAGTTCTGTGCAGTTACGCTTTGCCTGAAATGCAGAAAAGCGCGCATCTCTATGTCTCTAACACGAACATGCGAGTGGAAAATTAAAAATTAAAATGCAATGTTTGACTACACACTGTTCTTGCACGATGATGCGCACCGATCGGACCCGCACTGTGTGACTGGAGGAAAACGCCTGCCGCCGATGCTGCATATTCACGATCCGTGCGCGCATTTTGCCATAAACCAGTACAACGGGATGCGTGGTCAATCTGGGTAGCACGGAGCTTCTTCTCCAAACACCCGTCCCAGTACTTACCGTCCTGCGCCCCGCTCCCACGGCTGCAGTTACTGCATATATGTTTTATTTCCTTGCCTATGTGGCAATTGATCATGAAGGGCATGCCTCCGCCGCCGCTGATGTGATGGTGGCTCGCAGGCTGTTTGTCGTTGCTGGTCGATTTCATCCTGACCAAGTAAAACTGTTTCTTTTTGGGCTCTGCCTCTGCGCTTCCCGCGGGCGTGCAGTCCCTGAACGCAGCAGCGAGCCAGGCTCCGCGGACGGCTGCGCTCGCGAGCCCCGCCATGTGCTGGACAGCTCCGCAGCTGAGCCGCGCGAGGGGCTCGTGCCTGCGCTGCCTGCCACGCGCGGATGGGATCGTGAACTGGGCGTCTCGGATCATCCGCGTGCACCCTTTAGATCCAGCGCCTTGAGCCAAACCAGACGTGCTCAACGCCAAGCGCGCCTTGCTGCTACTGGTACTCTCGTCCACTGGACTGGGAGCGATCCGCCTTGTTCCATAGCCCTAACACCCCGTTCGGTGGAGTGTAATGTAAATGCGTCAGAAACAAATATAATAATTTGCAACATGTAGCGTACCGTTTGGCGATTTGGTAATGACAACTTAATATTTAAAATGAGCAGGATCAGTGCAACATGAGTCTGGCTACTCTGTGTAGGGAAGCAAACCAGCACTGGGTGTTATGTGGGCTACTTGACCAGCCCTGCATACCTGTTGGCAGAGAGCCGTGGAGACACTTGTATAAACTCCACACACAGGTGGCTGAGAGCCATATTCCAACCTATCCATAACCGTAGGAGCACAAGGTGACAATGTTACCTACTGAGCCAACCTCCTACCTCTTAAACAAGACACTAAAAGAAAGAGAAACTGGTTCCATAGTCACACATGCATTGAACCCGTTGCATACAGGTACACACACACACACACACACACACAGTCACACATGCATTGAACCCGTTGCATACAGACACACACACAGTCACACATGCATTGAACCCGTTGCATACAGGTACACACACACACACACACAGTCACACATGCATTGAACCCGTTGCATACAGACACACACACACGTTACACCATTTATTTTCTCCATTTAATCCACCCCATTTGCAGGGAAGCAGTGGGTGGCATCCAGGGAGATAGTGGGTTTTTTTTTTTTTTTTTGAGAATCTTGCTCAAGGATACATCTTGCACCTGGGCTGGGATTTGAACCAAGAGACTTCCACATCCCTGCCTGATGTTCTACCCACTGAGCAACCAGGCTGCTTAGGAAGTGCATCTGTAATTTATCCTGCTGGCAAACAGCTTTCAATGAGTAGGACAAAATAAAACCTGGAGTTTCAGCCAATTCCTGATAGCAGTAATACTGCAGATGCAGTATAGCATGGTAGACTTCTGTCTTATTTAAACTAGTTCTGACCTTTTATTCAAACCTGCTTTTGTAGTTGTTTAGTGCCACTATAGATGCATGTAATGACTGGAACTAACACCAAGTAATTTAATTTTTCATTTAACTCAGCTTGTGGAGGTATAATTTTTGATTTTCATGCTTAGCAGCATTTGTTAATTGGTAAATAGTTTTCATTATGTTGGAAAACCAACTTTTTGTACATGGAAATGTGTTGCAATTGAATTGTATTGAAGAGGGCAGACAAAGCCATCAGAAGCTGCCATTTTAACATCTGCTATGAAGCCCAGATTCACGTGGAAAGTGCTACCGTCAATAGTGCTAGACTTTTATCATGGAAATGCAGATGAAAGTCAAACAGCTTTCATCCCAGCTCTCTGGGTCTTCTGTTGCTGTAGCATCAGAGGACCAGCTGACTCTGATCTTTGTCTAGGCAGCTCTAGGAAGGCCATAAATTCACTGTCTGTGTTATAGATGTTGAAATGTTCCTATATTTTAAACACAGTGACCAGCATATAAAACCTATGCACTTCCTTTTGAGCACAGCAGGACTGAAAGAATTCTCCATTCAGCTGAATGAAGTGCTGGGGTACTTAGAAAATTTGCCTTGCTTCTTATGTGAGGTAAGTTACATGGCAGGAGTACAAACAACAAAAATGGGAATTCAGTCAAACCATTGTATTTTAAACAGATGTCAGCAAAGTTACATTTGACATGTTGCAACATTAGCCTTTAGCATGGCAACATTAGCTTCAAGACAGAAAATGTGTGCTTGAAGTAGTCATAGAATTTTTGATTTAGACTGGACATGTAATTCTACCATAAAGTTGCAAAATCTATTTGTAAGCAAGACAGTAAGTTGAAGGAGTGAACATCGGTATTATAACTTTGTAGTATGCAAAATGTAATGGCAGTCAACATGCAAATGTGGAAAGAACAAAATAGTATGCTCTGGACGGAGAGCCTGAACAAACTACACATGGAGATGTGGCAGATATTTGGCTGCAGGCCTGGGACAGATGAAGAACTCTGACGTTTGTTAGCTTCACATAATCTGTTTATCAGGAATTAAATACAGTCCCAGCGCTGAACCCCAGATGTCCGTTAAAGGGAGATGATGGCCATGCTGCCATTTCCTGACAAAGCCCTTGGCAGCATATCACTACTTTTATTTTCTCAGGCCTTTAATGTTCCCATTGAATAGTGAGATGGTGTGTTATAGTCATAGCTGTAGACCTGTCTTTGTTACTGCTGCTATCTTGTCTGATGTGTTTTTAACTTCAATGTTATTTTAATTAGGGTATTTTGTTTTAATTTCCTTATTGTTTTCTTAATTTTGTATTTGTAAAGCACTTAAACGTGCTTTATAAATAAACTGACCTTGACCTTTACCTGTTATAAAACATCACTCTTGTGGATGTAGAACTAAGTACAAGTACATAAATACCCAACTGGGGCACTGCTGTTTCAAAATACCTTTTAACCTCAAATACAACAGTAAAACAACTTGAAAGCATGAACATGTCAAATTAATCAGTGAGTCACACACGGGAGTGTAGAGGCAGGAACATTCGGCAGAGCACATAAAAGAAGCATAGAGAGAGTGTCACACACTGGAGTGTAGAGGCAGGACAGAGGCAGAGCACATAACAGAAGCATAGAGAGAGTGTCACACACGGGAGTGTAGAGGCAGGACAGAGGCAGAGCACATAACAGAAGCATAGACAGAGTGTCACACACGGGAGTGTAGAGGCAGGACAGAGGCAGAGCAAATGAAAGGAGCCCAGTATCACATGGTGGCAGTACAGAGACTCATATTTTTTTCCTTTGGAGATGGTCTCTCTGTCTAACACACTCTTCATGTTGTGTTGTGTTGCATTGCAATGAGATTAAACTGCACCGTTGGCAGGGGGTTCCCTTCAGTGCAGCCTTCTCATTGTCTTGTGTGAAAAGCACATGTGTTTCCAGCTAGACACATGCAGTATCATGTGACAGTAATAGATAACTCCTATACATTTTAGCACTGTTAGATACAGATGTCAGGGCAAGCACCAACCATGTGAGACAAACATAGGTTTCCCCTGGGATGTATTAATTTATTGGTCAGAAATAATCAGTATTGCTTTTGGACTTTTGAGAAGACAGTGACCCACACTGGTACTCTAAACAAATACAATAGTCTGTTTCCTATAAGATCTACCTGTGCTTTAGAGCTCTGACACACATTCTTTGTTCCACCCCTGCATTTATATGCAGCTTAGGATCCATTGTGTGTAAGAACGTGAAAAGAAGGAACAGGAAGGCACCATGAAGAAACACACCACCACCCCACTGAGGAACAAATGGCCTGTCCTAAGGTTCTGTCTGTCCTAAGGTTCTGTCTGTCCTAAGGTTCTGTCTGTCCTAAACTAACTCACCACTGTGCTGTCCTTCACATGCACAAGTGAGCGACTAACCACAGACAGCTGCCTAACGGGATGGTGCTCCTGAACAGTGAGCCGAAGACGAAATGAAAACACAACCCAGATGCGACATTTCTCCAAAAACCCAAAAATAGATGTGCCTGTGCTCTCTAAGTCATATCACATCCAAGAAACCGCTGCGTCACTCAGCACCGTGACCCGACACAGAGCACGTCAGCTGCTGCGTCACTCAGCACCGTGACCCCTGACACAGAGCACGTCAGCTGCTGCGTCACTCAGCACCGTGACCCCTGACACAGAGCACGTCAGCTGCTGCGTCACTCAGCACCGTGACCCCTGACACAGAGCACATCAGCTGCTGCGTCACTCAGCACCGTGACCC
>JABJVR010002177.1:0-17836 GCA_025773905.1 Chitala chitala
TAAAATTTATTTATTTATTTTTCATAAAGAAAATATAGTGACAATATATCATAAATATAGTGACAATATATCATATAGTGACATTGCAGAGCTTTACATAGACAACAGCTAGCTCTGATAATGGTACTGTGTGTCAAAAATTTTATTTTTTACCTACTAGCAAATGGATTCGTATGTAAGTTTGACATTGTGTTTTGTCATGGCATGAAGCAAGCAGGATCTGGATGAGGTCCTTGTGAACATCTATTCATCTGCTAGATTCCTTTGTCCAAAGTGACTTACAAATGAGAAAAACTTGTTACAACATGTTTTCTGCATTTAACCCATCCCTAGGGAAGCAGGGGGCAGCCATTAATCAGAGTGTTTTGCTAAGGGACTAGCCTGGTGGAAGACACTTAATGTTGTGCAGTCAGTCACTTGTCTTCTCTTCTTTAGGAGTCCAAATAATTTATTAATCTTGAAGGTAATTCCAGTTCTCTGCATTTAACCCATATGCTGTGGGGAGCAGTCATTATTTGGGGATCTAATGCTAAGTGTCTGGCTCGATCCCTGGTGGCTGGGGTGGGATTCAGTTTAGATGCCAGAGTCTAGAACAGCCAGTGGACCCACAGTGTAACAGCAGATGTGGAGTTGCAGCAATACCTAACAGAGCTAAACAGAACAGATGACTCTCTACAGGACTAGGCAAATCACTGTAACCCCACTTGTTTGAGTTGGCCTACAAATGGTTGTGTACATTAGCACCATCTGATCCTTCATTGACACCAGTCACTATGTCATACACCCCACTCAAAATGACTTTATGACCTGAATACCTCACAGTGAAAAAATGCTACTGGCGACATATAAAGGTGTATGGCGCAGAGTGACTAAATGAAACAGGTGTTTCTATAATTCAGGTGAATGAGATCTGATCCAGGTATGGCCAATTAGTCATTTGGGGTTAGTTGAGGGCAGGGGTTGAATTCTGGATCTGGGGCTTTGTGAGTGTGATAGTATTAGAGAGCTTCTCATTTCACCATCCCACCTATATTTTACACGTGCTGTGTATAATGGGTTTTCTGTTATATTTTCACACATCTTTTGCATGATGGTTTTCTGTTACAAGTGATAGATACAAAAATAACTTGAATATAAAAATCTCAGCAAGGAGAACAAGCTTTGTTGTTCATAGATTATTGTAACAAATGTATTATACATAACATCTGCATTTTAAGTTAAAGGTACTGCGGTTGTATTTTTTGTTTTTCATTCTCACATATTACAACACTTTGTCGTAACTGAGTTTGAATATTGAGGGTGATCTTCACATATTATGATAAGATCTCCTAATACGTGAGAATGGCTGTAATACTTGATGCTGTTTGTGTGACAAGTTGCGTGTCTTCATTTTGAAAATCATCCCAGAGCACCAAGAGCTATAAAACAAATGCAAAGACACGCGCGCACATGCGCGCATGCACACACACACACACACACACACACTAATGGGGTTGATTCAAGGCTATCAGCTCACCCCAACTGCATCTTTTAGAACTGTGAGTTATACAGGAGTGCTAGGATGAAGCGCACACATAGAAACCTGGAATCTCCAGACAGACATTGACAAGGCATTAATGAAGCCCCTCATCTGAGACGTGGGAGGTGAATATAGTCCCCTCTGAGCCATTGTGATGCTATGTAAAAATAACACCCAGATTTACTTATTGGAAGTTTGAATGACTTAGAATTTCAGGTCACTTTTGAGGCCACAACTTCCTCTTTGTATGAGTCATTGCCATGTGTCCATCTTTTTTTCTCTGAAGTGTTATTAAAATGAAGAGTTAGTAGTATACTGGTCAAACAGCTTTCATTACTAAGTACACTGCTGTACTATATTTGTTTGTTTTAAGTCTAAGAACTACTGCTCGAAAATCCCCTGTTGGATTTTTAAAGAAAAACTCTCTAGAAATCTGTCTGCATGTAAAATATTAGAAAAAAAAGTTTGCACATTGATTTTAAAAATTACATTCCTCACCTCTGAGAACTAATAGGGTTTTTCCTCCTGTTGGGCTCAGTAGAGGTGTTTTTCACATCAAAACGTGTATATTGACATACATATAGGGCAAACAGATGTGTGCTTGTAGGTGTTTCTATGCATATAAGAAAACCTTATATACTGTCTGTTGATATATTTAAATTAAATTCAAATGTTTCATGTGTTATAGATAATTTACAAGCTGGAGAACAGGCTTATGTTTGCAGGCTAGAACTATGCGAGATAACAACCTACTGTGTAAATATAGTATTTTTCTTACCTTGTCTGTGACTGTTTTCACACTGCATTTGTGTGGTAACAGAAAACAAAAAAGTCTGGTTGTTCATTGGTATCAATTACATTTGATTTGGTGATTTTATTATAAATTGATGTACCTAATTAGTGATTATGTCTATGTTTCTATCATGTGGCTTTGGGGATATTCTTTTAATTGGTTCATTTCATATATATTTCATTACTAGTTTTCATATGGCATTATGGCTCAGTCTGTCTAGATCTTTTACGTTTTTTTACATTATAGGTCAGTTATATATTACAAAGTGCTCAAAGTTAACTTAGATGACCTCCTGTTAATATCTATTTGATGTAAATGTTGGCTTATTCTTGTTTGACCTAAAACATGTAAATTATTCCACATTTTATATGATTTACATTTACATTTACATTTTGTGATTTACAGCTTTCGGTATCTAGTAAAGGTCTTTGAGTTACCAAAGAAAAGTTCCCAGTTACCAAAAATGTAGAAATATACTGATGTTGTTAAGTGCCATCAAGTTGATCAAGTTCAACTTATAGCTGTGGACAGTTGCCCTGAAATGCATCCAGTCTTCAGCAAGCTGCCTAACACTGGACAGAGGGGCATCAATGTCTGTCGGGAAGGTAACCATCCACCACATTGCAGGTCACCCTTAGCATTGACTGTCCACTTTGTCAAGCACGATATCCTTTTCAATGTCTGTTCTCTCTGCTTGATATGTCAGAAGTAAGTCAGTCTAAGCCTAGTCGTTGACCTTCCAATGACACCTTTGGCTGTTTTATATTTATGATGTTCAGAGTTTATACATAATATATGTTTTACATAGTGTGTATGGGGGGTGGGTTAATTCTTCTTGGTCTATTTTTTACTTTGACTAATTGGTAAACATTTTGAGGGCTATAGCAAACATAAAAGACTCAATTTAGTTTTACAGTCTTGTAAATCTAGTAATGGCCATCAGAGGTCATAATAATTCCTGGATCACAAAAAGCTTACTGAAAAGCATCATTTGGAGAAACCAAATTCTCAAGAACATAATCTACAATTATCCCAGATCATAGGACCTTGTGCACAATCTAGCCAGCAGTACTGCAATACAGGAACACTTTAGATGGGTCAGCAACACAATACAGGGCACATGCTCATATTTACCTGAACCTGTCAGCAGACTGCTGGAGCGAAGCAGAGCACTGGCAAGTAGAGGCAGAAACAACAAACACCACACATGGTCTTTACATGTTTCACCTGTATATGTACGAGTGTCCTACCTCCAGATGAAAGCCACAAAGGTCAGGTGAAATTGGTATTCTAAATTGGCTCCTTGTACATATGTGCATGTGAACATCTTGCAATTTAAATCTTGCTCAATCCAGGTGCAAGTGTGTGTTGTGAGTGTTTTAAGTCTGGATGCGAGTGTGTATTGCAAGTGTGCTTAATCCAGGTTTGAGTGTGTATTGCGAGTGTGCTTAATCCAGGTGCGAGTGTGTATTGCGAGTGTGCTCAATCCAGGTGTGAGTGTGTATTGCGTGTGTGCTCAATCCAGGTGTGAGTGCGTATTACGAGTTTGCTCAATCCAGGTGCATGTATTGTGTAGGACAGGGTCCATTTGACCCTCACAAGTGGTACGGGCTTGAAAATGAGAATCTACTTTGTTATATCAGCTTTTCACTAATAACACATTATATATCTTAGTGTACATACAAAGCACTTTAGTATGTTTCAATATTTACATTTATAACTGTTTGTCTTCTGTCTTTTTATTGTCTGTATGTATGAGTTCAAACTGTTACTTCATTGAAATGTATATTGTTAGTCATGTCTAATGGTTTCATAACTTATATTCTTATATTTGTGTAAGAATAATTGTTTTAACCATAAAGCACCAGTCCTCTGCAATAAGACATTTTCCTCTGTGAGAACAAGCCAAATTATTAATAATTAACAGTCATTATCAGTGTCATAAACTGATGTCATAAACATTTGCTTGATTTTTAACATAACATACAATAGCTGCAAAGAAGATTAAAAGACAAATGGACTGAACAAAGTCAACGTGAAGCAGAATCCTGCTGATGAACATACAAGTTCATAAGTAAGAACATACAAGTGGGTTGTGTGTGCAGTGTTTTGGATTGAAATACACAAACAAAAGAGGAGAGAAAACAAAAGGAAGTGTCTCTAGTGTAGAAAGTGACAAAGAACAACCAGCTCTTGTCACATAAAGTTCATGTTAACTAATTTTTTAAAACCAGAATGCAATTTCCACAAACTTTTTTGTATATTTTTTATTACAATACTTAAAGGCTAGATCACTTCAAAGTGTATGTGCTTTACATAACTTTCTAGTGCATATTAAAATATTAATATTAATAATGTTTTATTATTTAATATAACTTTTTTTTAGGATGTACTTCGTGTAAATTATGTCATTGTTAATGAGCAAAAGAATTGCTTCTGACTCATCTTACTTCCTAGTCTGTCACCCTGCCCTGTCATTTTGTGACGTCATTGGTTTCCCCTCTATCTTATTTCCTTTAGTTTAGTATTTAAGTTCTGCTGTGCTCTATGCCCCTTGTGGTTTGGACTGTTCTGATGTTTTTATGTTAGCACTCCTGAATAATTCCTTATGTTTTACCTGCAGTTGGGGTCTCCTCCTCCAAAATTGTTACAGTTTCATCTTTTGTTGGACAAAATATAAAATGAAAAAGACATTAAAATCTGTGGAGGGTTTGTATGTTTCATTACTGGACTATCATACTGTCTAATTAAAATTAATGACATTCAGTATTGAATATTATTACTTGCAGATGACACAAGTAACGTTTTATCTGTTACTGGCTATACAAAAGGGGCATTGAATGACTAATCATAGAATCTAACTACATATACTTTTTACTGTACTGTTGCTATTTGACAGAGTTCACTGAAAAATTTCCACCATAGATCTATTTGCCTTGAATTTTACATGAGTATTTGCAGCTGGAGACAAAATGTTTTACTGAACATTGAACAAATGGACAAACCCCCTATCTGTTGACTATATAAGTATAAAAAATATTTATGAATTAGTCAGTCAGTCAGTCATCTTCTTTACTGCTTAACCCTGTTAAGGGTCACAGGAAGCCTGGAGCCCATCCTAGAACACATAGGGCGCAGGGCAGGGGACACCCAGGGTGGGGCACCAACCCACCGCAGATTTATGAATTAACATTTACTAATTTCGATGCTAACACAAAATGTTAACCTTATTGAAATGAGAACTGTTTTATCCTGTAACTTATGGCTAAACAAAATTGGTGAAATACTATCACAGTGATCTGTCTTACTGCAGGAGCGACCAGTTCACTTCTGTATTACAATCCATGTAATATTTTAAACAGCAATATTGTACTGATTCCAGCTAGATGGTGGCTGATCTGTCAATAATCAGTTACCAAGAACTTACCTTTTAGATTTTATGAAAGTAGTCTAGTTTTTTCCCCCGGTATAACCAGCAACTGTTTACCATTCTTCCACTGGGTATCTCAGAATAACAGATAATTACAGTATCTTTTCTTTAGTTTTCTAATTTAGCACAGAACTATGCTGTTCTTGAATACAATGCATGCTGAATGCTTTTCACACTGTACCCTGAGAAGGCAAATTACACCTCCATTTTAATGTCACGCCATCAATGTGAGGTTGGTGCGACGTCACATTAGGCCGAAAAGAAAAATGCAACATGATATACATTTAGCAATCGACACATATAAAAGCATGATGTTCCTACAGAATATAAATGCATGACTTAGTATTAATATGCTTTAAATTGCGTATATGACTTGTGACGTGCACCAGTGTGTGGCTGGACAACATTGGCTGGCTGTATAATGTCCCGCATGCCCATTTTGCTAGGTTAGTGTGATTAGCAGATGAAGTCTTGTTTATTGTAATGTTTGGACTGCGTCAAGTGCTTTAAGCCATGCATACATATTCCCTCCCCTCCTTCATTCGCACTTCATTTAAACCTCCCCATCTCTATTAATTAGGTAACTGCTAATAAGATAAAGGTTAATTGAGCACTTCTTATTACAGCTGTGAAAACAATCTTTGTGACTGCTGATTATCATAAACTCTGCTGCTCTGAAAGGTAAAATTATTAACCTGCTGACCTGGTCAATGGGCATCAATTCATGCTGGGCATTAGATAGGTGTGTATGGCAAATGTCACAGCATATGGTTGTCTCCCTTCACCAGTTGTGCTCCCGCATGTGTGTGTAACATTGGTTGAGATTTTATCCAAAAGCCAAAGCCCCTTTCTTGTAGAGCTTCACACCAAGACTGTAATTAACAACAAGCAGGTTTGAGCACTATGTTGACAGTACATGTGGTCAACCCAAAACCTGGTCCTTAAACCACTTAAACCACTGAGTTAGGAGCAAGGAGCCCTACATCAGTGGCTTTAGCACTCAACAGCGGTGTTTAGTGCTCACAGAGGAGATATCTACTCAGGCTGATGGTAAGCCAGACCATTGCTCCACACTGCTACTTCGCATCGAGGAAACATGTCTGCTCCAACATATCCATCACACCCTCCTTTCCTTGCCTTCACTCCTTGACTCAAATGCATGGTCACGCTCACAGGTCCCTGGCTAATGACTTCTGCCTCAGTGCTTAGGCATGCCAGAGTCCATTCCTTGGCCCTAATCAGGCATTCTTATTGGTGTCAGGACAATTAACAGAGACTCATTAACTTTAAGTGGCTGCATTGGGCCCATGTCACTCTCATGGATCACTGTGAGAGTATAAATGGGTCCAGACCAGGCAAAAGAACCCAAACGGTGTCTCACTATCAAACCCACTCGTTCAGTCTTCTCTGCCAAGATTTCAGCACACGGTAAGTCTTCTACCATGTTCTTATTCCTGGTTATTCGTTCAAGCTAATGCAAATCTTAAGGTCATATTGGTATGATGTATTGCCATTTCATATCAGAACACCAGTTTTACACATAATCGTTTCACACTTCAAATGTCATCTATTTTAAAATTATAGATTGCAGGTACAGGTATTTGGTGTAATAACCATGCTGTCATCTGTTTTCCCCTTGCAACATGCAGCGATGTCTGGAGCGACGGTGTCTGTGTGTCTGCTCAGCCTGCTGTCTGTCTGCATGGCCTGTTACATCTCCAACTGTCCCATTGGGGGAAAGAGGTCCCTCCTGGACTCGCCGCCACGCAGGGTAAGAGTTGACACACCAGCTACTTCCTCAATCCTCTCTCTGTGGTGTTTGATGCCCCCTGCTGCCAGTGTCCAGCTGCACATCTGCAGTAGGCTTTCTCAGTCTAGCCTGAGGACTTGTCTGTTACTTTGACCATGTAGACACCTACTTCATACACTCAGCACTGAAAAAATTTAGCATCAGGCTTTTGTCGGTGAGTCATTATATTCATTTACTGTGTTTATTCTCTGATACGTGCATAATTTGTTTATAATTCTGCTGCTTATCCTGGACAAATTCTGTTACCGTGTGTAACGGGGCAACCCTGCCAGGGCTCAATCCCATGCAGCCTGCTCAGAGTTGCCAAAATAGAGGATTAGCCCATTGAGCTAAAGAACCAACTCCCTCACTTTGGGCACTAATCAGACTCTTATTCTGACAGTCAGAGATGACTTTCAGTTGTAGTTATTCAGTGTTAAGTTAATGACTTCCATCCTTTCCAGTGCTTGACATGCGGCCCCGGGGCGAAGGGCCGTTGCTTCGGCCCCAGTATCTGCTGCGGGGAGGAGATGGGCTGCTATGTGGGTTCCCCAGAGACCGTGCGTTGTCTGGAGGAGAACTATTTACCCTCTCCATGTGAAGCAGGGGGGAAGGTGTGCGGAGCCGAAGGGGGCCGCTGTGCCGCCCCTGGTGTCTGCTGCGACACAGGTCAGCGCACATTACACTCCCAAGCTGACGTCCCCTAACATGCTCATTTAATACAGCGCAGGTTTCATTGCTTTGTGCTTGGTTTTATCTCATGCAGAGGGCTGCAGTGTTGACCAGTCCTGTTTGGATGGAGATGAGGATGATAGTCCAGTCAGCCACTCTGACAATGGAGGTCCCAGCCTGGGTACAGATGTCCTCCTGAGGCTCCTGCACCTCACTGGACACAGCCCTCCCCATCGGCTCACCCAGTGAGCTTCTTCAGGAAGGACATTCCTCCAGGAGCCTGATACCAACTGAGCCTTCTCAGGATGCGATTCACTTGTATATTGACTTTATACAGCACGCTGATATAAATATCTGTGTACAGAGATGGCCAGTAATCTGTTGATTTACTGTAAACATTAATTCACTGTAAAGAGTGTTCTATCTGAGAAATAAAACTTAAGAGATACCCTGTGTTCCATGCTTTATAGTCAATAGCAAATATAAACTGCTGAAGATTTTGTCCTGTGGGAGACAAGATTCATGCATACACACACACACCAGACTCAAAATTTAGTTTTTCAGTCTTGAGTCTTCAGTTTTGTGCAAATCACTGGGTCCCTCAACTGTAACAATCTGGAGTGTTGTAAGTCCAAGTCATAAATAACTTTAAATAGCTGTGTTATAGAAGACTAAAAACAGAGTTACACTGCAACTTATGTCACTTTAAATTACGACACTTCAGACTTTTGACAAAAATCCCATAGGAAGTGCAGAAGCCTTTGTGAGATGAGGTGTATGACTTTTATGGCTGAAAGAACTCATCATGACAACTGGTGAAAAGTGCAAAGATATTAGATCACTGTTATGTGAGAAACAAAATTCATTTAATGATATTTTATAAAGTTACCTTGCCTAATGTGGAAAGGCTTTGGTACATGTTAAGTGCTATTTCCTTATTTTAACATGCAATTTCCTAATTTAAATTTTCCAGTATTTTTAATTGATGTCATCATGTGCACCCAATTGGCCATACACATAATGGGGTGACTGTTAACATGAATGCCTGATTGGTCACACACATCCTGGTAAGGCTATTATCATGAACACCTGATTGGTCACACACATCCTGGTAAGGCTATTATCATGAACACCTGATTGGTCACATGCTTTTTAACTGAAAATATGAACATGAGTACCTGATATGAATACTGTATAGATGAATTGGAGGTTGGAAATGGTAAAACCAGTTTAAACAGAAGTTAAGACTGATATCAACAGTGATGGAAATCATATATCTGCCTTATATATTTTTTCATTTCACTGTCTATAATCACCATCGGACATCATTTTCATAACCCATATTCTGTTTCTGGGCCAGCTTCCACTAATGACTTACTGCCTGAAAAACTTCTACTTTACTAAGTTATTGCATATTTAGTTCCTTTTAAAGTGCTGTTTTGAAATATTCAATCATTCAAACATTAAAACAACCCAATACATTTTTTACAATTATGCTAAATATTGTATTAATAACCCAATTAATCAATTCAATAACACAAAATCCACCCAGCAGTGTAAACAGCTGTGCATCTCTTTATCTCTAAAAGCATTGTCATGTTTCTGTCAAGAACTACAAGTGAGTCAGAACAAACGTAAAAATTTAATTACACTTTTTTGTTTCTGTTCTCTGAAGGGTTAACATGTACAGACCGTCATGCTATGACAGGACTTTGACCAACGCTGCCTGAGCTATATGGACACTTATCTACAGATCACTATGGCATACTTAGGCTTAATAAACTACTATCTAGCACACACAAAGTCATATCTTTGTGTACAAATGTCTTTGATTGCTTATATATTTGGCAATGTGCATTTCATAATGGTTCAAAGACCAACCGAACAGTGAACGTTCCCAAAACATTCACTAACGTTACTAGAACGCTCTTTTCAGAAGCCCTGCATTCAGGGAGCAAAGGCTCCGATGTGAAATGTGTCACTATCAGGACAACGTTACTTAACATGACCAAGGTGTGATCTATTAGGGGCCGTGTTCATTTATTACTTTTAACAACGGATAAAAGTTGTATAAATATGTCACACGTTTGATGATATTAAAATTTAAATTTCCAGTTCTCAGATACGAATTTACTAAAATGACTGTGTTAGGCAAGCATACAAAATCAATACTTACGGGGAATTAAAGAAAAACACGTGTTATTGCTGAGGCACACGAACAGTATGGTAAAGCCGGCTTGGAATCACTGACAGGATGCGGTGATCAATCTTGAAGTTGTAGAAAAATATCAAGACCTTAAGTTAGCACTGAATGCTAATAACCTTTTACGTTAAACATATACAACTCAAAGAAAATTCCATTATTTAATTAGAGCAACAGTCAATTACACTACCATAAGAGCGTGCAACTACAGTACCCTGAATGTTAATGACAAGGTCTGGAAGTGATTAAGTGAATTACATTGAACTTTCTAAAAACGTAATTTGAAGTGTGCTTTTAGTATCCCTGATGACTTCGTTCAATAACTACACCACGAAGAACACTAAACAGATAAAGGTTGTTGATTAATACAAGTGTCTGATCGGGGGCATTATCTACATTGCTGAGTGACCTTTTAATTTTTTTATGCAGCGTTTGCACACGTCGTAAAACCTTTATTACGCAGCTCCATAGACAATTTATAATCGTTTAATTCTAACGCCAATGATTTGAGGTTGTGTATAGAATGCCTTGATTTCAGTGAGGTCACCTTCAATCACAGATCAATTAAATCACCTGCTTTCCTGGGTTGATCTAGGTAAAACAGACCCCGCCTTCTCAGTTAAAGATTATGGCTTGGTGTGCTACAGTATAAAGTCGGATTTCCAAGCGCTCCCTTTATTGTCCTCTGTTTGTTTACAATGGCGTTCACGGGGAAGTTCCAGCTAGAGTCCCACGAGAACTTCGAGACTTTCATGAAGTCAATCGGTACGTAGGGTTGATTTGGTTACGATGGTATACGCGAAATTGTCACTTCTTGGTGTCAATGTTCTGTTGTAAATTGCACTGTATGGAATAAAATGAAACATTGAAGTGGGCGTTTTGCTTTTAGGTCTCCCCGATGACATGATCGAGAAGGGGAAAGATATTAAGAGTATCTCGGAGATCGAGCAGAACGGCGATCACTTCAAAGTAACGGTGACAACCGGAAGCAAGGTCCTGGTTAACTCTTTTACCCTGGGTGAAGAGTGCGACCTAGAAACGCCGACTGGAGAAAAGATTAAGGTGATTGCTTGACTTATTCCAGAGGTTTTATGGGGAGGACAACGGTGTGTACCTTGACTTTGCATAAGTGTATGTAATGCCACTTCTGTTTGCTATCAGTCAGTCTACAAAAAGTTCTTGCCCACATTGTGGATGCATAAATCCTTGCTTTGAATTGCATTCATTTGTATTACAGGGTGTTGCTAAACTGGAGGGTAACAAGATGATGGTTTCAATGAAGGGCATGGAGTCGGTGACTGAACTGGTTGATCCCAATACACTTGTTTATGTGAGTATGGCAAAGGGCATGTTTCCTGATGCTACATCAGTGTTTGACCCAATGTAATGGGGTTGTATGGGGTGGGTTTTTTATTTATTTATTTATTTTTTATTTTTTTCCCCCCTTCAGACTGTGACAGTTGGTGGCGTTACTTACAAGCGGATCAGCAAACGTATCTAAAATGGCTCCCATGCATCCTGACAAATAAAGCCTCAAAAGTGTTTAAAGACTGGTGCCTTTTCTTGGATGAACTGATCCTTGACTTTAACTGGCCTTCAATGGTGGGGGGTCTCAGTTTGGGGGGTGATGGTGGAAATGATTGATTGCCTTGACCAAGTACACTGACCACATGCATGGGATTGGATATCCAGCACCTCCCTTTGCAGATATAAAACAACCAACTGCTTGGCTCTTCTATGACAAGTTTGCAGTCCTAAGTGGGTGAGAGTTCTGTGGCTATGGCAGTATTTCTAAAATGGTGTTGTGCTATACAGCCAGTAGTGTGCTGCCACACTTTACAAGTATGTCCTACATGACAATTTAATGGGACTTGACTATGAGCAGTGCAATGTAATGCTAAACTTTAATGCAAGTCCAGCATTAAAAATGTGTGACTCTGTGCTGCCACATTTGAAGGGGAGTTACATGAGTGTATAGTCTCATATTCCCCCCTTGCAGGAGGGGGGCTGGGCTCAACCTGCTAATAGACTCATGGAAAAAATCAGAAACCTTGTCTTCACTCTGTATTATGAGTGCTTTTTTTTTTTTTTTTCTCCCCCCCCCTCAGTACAGGGGAACTTTCCTGTTCTTGGGTTGTGGTAGTGGAACAAAATGGAAGCATATCCATTTCCTTTAAATGGAAAAACAAATTGGTGGCTGAATCTCAATCGGTTCTTTGCAAATTTTTTTTTTTTTTTTTTTTTTCCTCCCCCTTATTCTTTAATGGATGCAGCCTGTCCACATGGAGAACTGTAAGATGGCCTGGGGCATGAGTTGTTTGGGACAAGGTCATTTCCTGCAGAATAGACCTTTGATGCTTTCTTCCACAGGCTCAGGCCTCATGCTCATTGGTTGGTTCTTCAGCGCTGCCTCCCGCATGCTGTAGTAAACGTATTCATTCTGCTTGAACATGCGCAGCTCCATTTCTGTCTGCGTGCGCATAGCCTGCAGAGTAAAACAGAGTGGGGCTCAGAGCCTCTGTGTGGCTGCTACCGCTAACAGTCTGCTGCATAGTTTATCAGTCTTGCAGTGCATCACAAGTCTGCTGTGGCTTCTGATAAGTAACACATTTGCATTTTGTTAAAGGAGTTCATGGTGTGAGGAAATTGCGCAACATTTCTGCTCTGTTGCAAAGTATGACTATTTTCCAGTAAAAGGAATACAATACAAATCTAGCTGGCTTATTGAAAAACAGCTTTAAATTCTAATTGACTTTTATGAAGGTACAGTAAAAATGTGTGCATATACTGTGTATTCTTCTGGGACTCTGTCAGTTAAACATGGCTTTGAAAAATAACTACTCAAAGCATGGTTTGGGCCAAGTGGAGTCCTGTTACCTCGAGGTCCTTGGTGATGGGATGCGTGGATCCATGGGTCACCATAAGGATGGCATAAGCTTTGCAGATCATGCTGTGCGCCACTTCTATGAGCCCCGCCTGCCAGTGGGTGACACCTGTTCGCATGGTGGCCATGCCCAGTGCCGCGTTGTTTGGGTGGTACAGTTTACTGTGGGACAAGTTTAGAAGAACATAGTGTTACAAATGCACAATGTCTCCCTCCACACACACAAGTCCAGGAGCAATCTGGTAGATGCCTAAGTGGGTGACAGGGATGAAGTCCAGCTAAGCTTAACCACCAGATAGCAGGCTTTGCCACCCTTAAGGGTCAGTGGGGCAGGGCTGCTTACATGTAACCCTCCACCATCTTGCGAGAGTAGGTTGAAGCCTCCTCAAAGTACTGCAGGTAAGAGAGCACCTCACTGGCCATGCTCAGTATGCGTAACATGTAGATGTGTGTGTCGGCAAACACCTTCTCCTGCCTCTCCAAACACTCACGACAAATCTTCACCACCTGAAGGATGGACACAGGGATACTGTTACACGCTCTCTGCAATTATTAAGAATGGTCTGGAAAGGTTTGTTATAATGAGGAATGCTCTGTTATTTGCTTTATTTTTGTTTCTGACTTAATTGTCCTGAGGCAGAGGATAAAGGTGAGAAGGATAGAATAAAGAACTGAGTAACAAATATAAGCCTCTATAAATATGAATACAACAAAAAATTGTAGCAGGAAGTTAGCCAAAAATTCCCATGAAAATCTGGCAAAAACAATGAATAAGGAAAAAAGTAAAATTGAAACATTGATATACCTCATGGTAATCTCCTTCAACGCGTGCTTTTTCCAACTTCTCCAACATCTTTTGACTGTACTCTGTCAGTTCTTTTACATCCTCCTCTGAAGGCTGAGGGTGGATTAGGAAAACAGTTAGGCGAGCACTGTCAGGCTGAAAAGTGCTTTAAACGGCGCACATTCAGGAAATGTGAAAGTTTGGTGTCATTTTAGACTTCTCTGCTAGAGGGCTAGTACTCCAAGCAATTACCTAGTTTCAGGAAACCAGAAGCGTAGTTTATTTCTGCTTGTACAATACGTAATAAGTTATCAAAATTAATTTTGATAGTTCATATGTTCACAGATACAACAAATTGTTGCTCACAATTAGCTTAATTTAGTCGTAAAAATTTTATGAAAAATTTTATGATTATATATGTAAAACAAATGGAACATATGTTTCAGTATTTGACGCTGTGTAACTTCTAAAAGGAAACTGACAAAGCTGTACAAAAAGGCATTTGAAAATGTTTTGAAAATAAAATATTTAATAATGTTAGTAAATACTGGCTGTGATAGGCTTTGTTCACCCATCCCATCCCTATCCAAAATAAGTAGCTGGAAAACCAGTCAATGACAAAAAGTGTATATGTACCACAAGGTTTAGAAATATGTAACTTTGCATTCTTATGTAAAAAGTCTTTTCTGTGTGGGTGTGTGTATTTGTGAAAACTACTATATAAGGTATGGAACAACAGGTTTTGAATTATCTCCATACTTGAGCCACAGTTACAGTCTTTGTGCTGGCCTGGTTATGTAGTATATTATTGTTCATAATCTCAATAGCTCTATTTAACAACACCACCTTATCTGTGCTGCATGCAATACTGATGTTACCTTCTAACTATAGCAAGCAGGCCACAGTCATGAAACTTTGGACTACGGATCTGAAAGTTACAATAATAGCATCTATGTGTGTGGCCTATAGCACTATCACTGCAAGTTATCTGCTGATTGGCCTGAAATAGGAAATGCATTTTTTGTCTGTGCACACATGCGTGCGCTCAAAGGCAAAAAAAAATCCAAGAAGACCTTCCTATAACAGTGATTACCTGTCTAACAGAATACCTAACTCTCTTCAGGAGAACTGTCACTATGGTAACCATGAGTCTACAACTCACAACAGCATTTAACAACAATGATAATCCAACTACTTTGTTACTCCTGGATGGACTTTGGCCAAAGACCCTTCTGGCCTGTTATGTATTCTCAGACACAGTGGTCATGATAGTAGACCTGTTACTCTGGAGCATCAGCTGCTCAGCCAAGTGACTTAAGAGCCCTATTTATAGCCTCCGTCAACGTTCCTAGTACTGACCTTCTGGCATGTGGAAGGCAAAGTGTTGGCAGGGCAGTGTTCTACTACGACCCAGTGTCAGACTGTCCCACTGACACACGTGTGTGCTCATTCGGGTGAACGGCAACAACTGAGAAGTACACGGGTGAACTGGTGTTCAGTTTAACATATACTGTTGCTGCATATATGTTTCTGTGGCAAGCAGCAGGGCTACACTAAAAAACATTATGCAATGTTCTGTCATTTTCACAAAAAGACATTGCATTAAGCACGTGTGACCGTGATGTTGTTATGAACGTGTCTCTGTCAGGCGCGTCTGTTGGCTCGTAGCCCTCTGAAAATCTTTCAAAAAGCGCCCGCTGCTTGCTGAACTGGGCGCACCTTCTTTCCGTCCACTTCTCGACAAGCCATCATGAGGTCGTCTTTGATGTGCTCTGTGCAGTGCTTGCACGTGCAGTCGAAGTAATACTGTTCCTTGAGCTGCCGCTGCCGCTCAGTCGACACGTTCAGGAAGTCCACGTACGCCACGGTGAGCTCCTCTCCCTCGCTGATCTTCCCCAGGGCACGCAGCTCGATCCTGACACACGCAGGGGAGAGGATAAGCGTAATGCCACAGAAGAAAGTACTGGCAGTACGAAGCACGACACTCATATGAGAAGGACAGGAAGACAAGGCGTACAACACCTGTTGTGCTGGTAGTGCATTTACTGGTCATTCTGGGAAATTCCGAAACTAATTTATGAATAAAAAAACCACAGTGGCTAACGAGCCGTTACTTAATTAATCAGAACTAGAATTGACTGAGAACAGAAATGTGGAATTTCTTCATTGAGTAACTGTTGTCTCAACATCTCAATACTGTGTACATTACAAAGAAATTGTCTAGAAATTTCTAATCCAAAATGCCACATATTTTTTTCCAATAATTTTTGAACTTTTGAAAATGCTTTGAATTAGGCCTAGTTTCCATAGGTTTGGTACTTTTTTGTATTTTTTCCAAAGAAGAGGCCACCTTTTCTAAGATTATCTTTCAGGTGGCAGGTTCCTTTGCTATCTTGTAGCTTCCGTCATCTCCACCCAGCCCTTCCTTGCCATCCAGGCCATTCCTCATTAGTCCTCATTGGTTGTTTAATGTGGAAGCTGGGAATGGGTATCATGGTTAATCACATGAGGGCAGGGTTTAGTGTTTATTCAAGTCCACGAGACAAGGAGGAGGGTGGAGTGATACCAGTAAGAGCACGGGGACAAACTATGCTGTCATCATCGCCAGCTTTACAAACAAAGAGAGAGACACAAAGTAGAGACCAACAGGAAGAGACTAACAGAACCCTCAGGAAGGTGGACATTAATACAGGAAGAAAGAATCAGGAAAAAAGGTATAAAACGTGAATATGACGGGGTCATTGGCAAGCTTCATGCGCACAGGGGCAAGTTAGGAAACGGAGGTGGAATAAGTAGAGAGTGGAGGGACTGGCCACCGAACTGTAAAACTGACAAAGAAAACTACTGACAAATAATACAGGCAGCTGTCATGGACAGGGTGGGACAGATGGACTGGTGAGACACACAGGCTCGATTGCTCTGTGGAGGAACACCTGAAGCACCCAAATAACTTTGCAAAGCACCAGCCAGGAATAGCTGCCCTGTAATACCCATAATACCGGGTGTTCCTTCTCTGTTTGCTGATTTAAATACCAAGACTGGATGCCTTTACATATGACTAACTGCTGTTGCCCGTGAAGACAAAACGTGACCTTCCTTGACATCCTATTACACTGACACATACCCAAACCCTAATCCCAATGGCTGTGATTGGTTATAATAACATATCCAATAAAGCTGTTTATTCACCATTGAGGATACCTTTCACCTATTCTTAGTAGGAGCAATTCTGTGCAAAGTCTTAGAAGGCCTGCTGATTTCTCATATATGCAATGTTTGTGTTGATTTTAGCTCAAGTACAGCTCATACATTTTTGCCCAGATCCTTGTCCAAGGCTCATTTTAGTCCTTTCTTACCACTGACACACCTAGTTTAAGTGATTTACCAAGCTCCACACACTGACTTTAATATCTATGAAGTGTGAGTCACAGCTGTGGGGTAAAGCTTTTCTGGTGGCAGAATCTACCACAGAATCGTTCATAGCCACTACCTTAGAACACAATGGCACTCAATTCGTTTAAAGGAGTCTTTACGACAGAGGTTTTCAAAGCAAGTAATGGACAAATGAAAGAAAAACAAACAATAGAAAAGAAACAATAAAAATGCAGTCATACTGTTACAGAAGTTAACTAACATAATGCATGTTTAGCTTTTAGTGGTGTGGGTAACTTGAGTGGCAGACCAAATAGGTGCAAGATGTGGTACAAGTTCTTGTTGTGTAGAAGGGCGGGGGGGGGGGTAACACCAAACAGACCCACCTCT
>JABJVR010002178.1:0-17832 GCA_025773905.1 Chitala chitala
CACCGAGTTGCCGAGGTTCAGCGCAGCTCCGGAGGCTACTCCGAACATCATCTGATGTTTAATTTTTATCAGGACTCAGTCATCTATCATTGTAAACATCATGATCTGCGTCTAAGATTTTTAGATCTGGAACTTTGAGACACTTTTCTATGCAGTGTAACCAAACAGACTGTATTTTCTGTTGTAAAACCAGTTAAACTTGTGATTTGATTTGTGAAAATTTTTGACATGACGGCCAAATTCCTTCTACACATTTGAAATCAACAGGTCAAAATTGTATGAATTCACCTTTAAACGTACAGACATCTGTCAATTTTTTTTTTTTTTTAATGCATACCCGTGTAATTTTTACTTCCACACGTTTTCATTTTACGTTATTCGTTTCTTCTAGTTACAGACAGTACGGATGGAAAACACATGTATAAGAAACCACAACGTTAATTTGAATGTGTAGTCTTTCCAGCTGAAATAGCTGGGGATCCTTGAGAAAACACAGGTTGTACTGGTGCTGTGTTTGCGCGCCATCTTCTGGCTGGTTTTACACATACTGTAGTCAAACAAGATTAAATCTGAACTGGAAGGAGTAACGATTTGCTAAGGATAAAAAGTATTATTGCACCACAGTATTAACACAGTTTAAAACATTTTAACTGTCTAGTATGCTGTCAGTGGAGAACCAGCGGCGCACCTGTAACACTTGGCGAAAGAAGTGAACTTAGGCGTAGAAGGTCTCATTCCGGAAAATATAAACACGCGACGGCAAAATAAAATAAAAAATAAAATTATATATATTCAGTTTCAAAATAAAATTTAAAAAAAAGTGGCAAAAACGGATAATCGGGCAAAACGCAACGATAATCAAAGCTAAGACAAAAAACGGACCATAGTGCAAGAAGAATAACAAGGGTATACGCGATAAAGGCCGAAAAGGCAACCCACCAGGAACTACAGTCTACATAACACCTAACAATAATCGGCAGGCGCTAAAGGCAAACACAGAGTTAATATAGGGAGCTAGGAAAACCAAAACCAGGTGCACGTAGTGATTCAATCAGGACCGCAGAATACAGCAGGACGTAGACTGACCTGTGCACTAGAGCGGGGATGAAACGTAGAAATACGTGAGCTAGACAGAACAGGACTGGCTCGTATACATGACATAAGTATTACAAGAAAATGTAATCTGATACCAGTTAAATACCGTCTACTAATAAATTGTTACATTGGCTAGACCAACTGGTTATTTTTATGTAAGTTAGATGTAGATGTGTCTGATACTCCGATTGCATTTCAATATTAGAAGAGTAGGAGAAAGGGAGAGTCAACAGCCGTGTAAGATCATGCACCTTCACCTCAAGCATCACATTCGCAGTACAGCGCCCCCAACCCCCAAGGATATAGAATGTGCAACATTTGCAGTAAGCCTGTGTGTTAACACGTAGCGTCTGTTTTTCAAATACATTAAATGCATAAAAATAACGGTACAAAATAAGATACAATATAAGTGTATAATAAACAAATAAGAAGCAATCGCCCAACACGCGGGTCGCATTATTTACAAATTGAAGTATTATTGTATCGGGCTGTTACAACGGGTGGGAGTCCTGCTTTTAAATTCTTTGAAGGTTACGAGCGATTTGTCGTTGCCTGGTTTGCTAAATACATTGGTATGTATTGCACGTCCTAGTTTTAACCTCACGATGCTAGTGTGCTGAAATTAACTTAATCAAGGGATACGAAGACATACGCGTGTGTATGCATGCCATGTCAACAAATGCAATTTCAATATAAATTTACTGAGAATCAAAGTTGTATCGCATTAGTACTCTAACTAATGACTATGTTATAAAATACAGACGCAAGTTCTTGTTTTTGTCATTTTTGCGACCATATTAATCGCAGGTTGGAAGACTGCACCTGGCACCGTACCTCTTTTTTGTAGACCACCTCATCAGTGGTCCTGTCAATAACTGTCGTGTCATCAGTTATATACACTTACAAATATAGCTTGTGTTGCGTCTGGACACAATCATATCTGAGAGGACAGCGATGGAACCAACAAAAAGCCCTGGGAGTAGGGTGTCCGTTTTGATCCGTGTTTTAGAAATTTTCAGATAATTATACGTAAACAATATGTAATCTAAACAATATGCGTAACTGAATAAACGAATGACTGTAATAACAAATAACAGTTAATGTAAAGTCTGTCGCTAGGAAGCTGATATAAAACTACTGATCCCAAGATGCTTTGTGCCCCCCTCCCCGCGCAGGCTAGTGCTGCGAGAAGTGTCGCGTTACTGAGGTAACACGGTGTACGCGCCTTTGTTAGCAGAGCACGGTTTGGGAGACGGTAGCCGCAAACCTGTTAATGGCTAGTCAGCTAGGTAGATAGTTTTCTTTTGGTGGTTATCTGTGTTAAACGTGGTTAAGTAGTAAGTGGAACGGGACGTTCGACAAACTGGGAAATACACACACACACACACACACACACACACGTTAGCTGGTTGCTAGCTACAATTTAGCACGAACTGTATACGTTTTTTCTAGGTAGCGAGAGGTAAGTTACGTTTTAAGACTTCGCGCTCAGAATTTAATTAATGTGGTTTGGGTGCGTTTTGTGATATTTTACAATTTGAATTTTAACTGTTAACCCTTATTAAGGTAGCTGCGTTGATATTTTGCTAGCTAATTTCGTTTCTCGCTTGCAAAGCTTCTGTTGCTGTGATTGAATGAGCAATATGGAGGAATTAGATAGCTACCTTCTCGGTTTGCTAAATATGTATCTTCGTTGGAACCCAGTAGATAAGAAGTCGGGTTTTATTACCTTGTGATTAGTTAAATGGTAAGATGGACACTAACGTGTTGTTTATTCCCACATTAGGTACATAATGAGCCAGTGCAGCGTGCCTCGGGAGACGCGTATATGCCGTTCTCCTGCAACCTCATGTATCTGTGGTATTTTTTTTTTTTTTTTTAGCGATTTAATATTTCTTTACGACTGTATTTATTGAGATAGCTTCCATGATGTTTGTCTGCATTGGATTTGTTTACTTTCTTAGGCGAGATGTTTGTCATCTTGAGTGCTGAGGATCAATAGTAGGCTGCCGGGCTTGCTGGCCACACACTACACATTAACGCCATTCGGGTCCATTACTCTTACCCTGAGATGGTTACACTCGGCGTTTTGTTGGATGGATTAGGTGGTTTTAACGGAGTTTTAGCAGTTCTGATTGTGACAGTGAACGTTTCAGCAGCGTGAAGCACACGAACATTAATCTGCAGAATGTACTGCTGTTGGGGCTAAAACCTATTTGTTCAGCTGGTTTAGGGAATGTGATTGCTTGAGCAACGTTCAGATTGTCCCCCTCACTTGAGGATGTGCGGAATAGGTAAAAAAAAAAAAGTGTTTCATACAAATGGGTTAAAACATGGATTTATAACCAGCTTTTTGGTCAAATGTTCAGGGTACCAACTAAATAGTATATGTAAAGTCTTCAAATTGAAGCTGTATAGGGATGTAAATGATTATGTAGTTAGTGAGTAGGAAGATTAAGAATTTATCAAGTAGCTGTGTTCATGTGCATCAAAAAAATAAAGGCCACAAATTACAAATTGAATGAATTGTATGCAAGTGAAAATTTAAATTTTCAAACATTATTAAAAATGAGTACACACCTTGAATGTTCTGAGTTTTAATACAAAAAGCTATTAGTGTTTGAGTGAAAGTTAACAAAGGACCCATTTATACTAAAGCAAGACCTGCATACCAGCCTGTATTTACATCAGGCTGTTGCTTTGCCTGTACAGAATGTCTTTTGTGCAAACCAGAGTACGTAATCTAAGATGTTTAAATATCTGCTTCTGTGCGCTTGTTTGTGCCTGTGATTTTGAACAAATGTTTTTTTCACAAAGGTAAGTTTTTAATTCTAAAGCGCTACCTCAGTTACATTTAATCTAAAGAGTAGCTTTAAAATATTCTTCTGACAATGGAGACTTTTTCCAAACTTGCATAAGGAAATTGGCTGTGGTGTGAAATGGTTTTAATACTGTAGGTGGTGTCTTTTAACGAAAATGTAAGGAAGAGGAACACAGTAGTCTGTGCTGCCAGGTGTAATTTACATCTAGGTACACTTGAATGCCCAATTACCCATGGTCAGTCCTAAGTGCTTTTTAGTAAAGATTGCTTGCCTTGGAAAGTGTTAGCAGAGTCATACAGATCGGCTGTTAAGTGTATTGGGTAAAATATGTATTATTTGAGCAAGTTTAAACACACTATTGTGAAGGCAGTGTCTTATAAACACCAACTGTGGTGATGGAGTGTGAGTCTAAAGTGCAATGCAGTAACGTTAAATGTTTAATATTACTGAATAAAGTTTTCAAATCTTTTCACTTGCTCCAGTGAAATCAGTTTACTTTCACTTTGTCTCAGGTTTAAAGGTCTATGCCAGTGTTCCTATTTTGATAAGGCAGTTCAGAATCTTTTTGGATTTGTACTAAAGAGAAACCTTAATGTAAGCAGGTAACTTGTATAGGAAGAGTTCACTTAAATCACAAGCAACGTACAGCACTATGTGAAGCATAACTGCTGGCAGCTTTGGTTTCATTTTGTGAATACAGTATGCAGTCATGTATATGTGAGCCTACATGCAGGCGAAAGGAGTAATGGTCAGGCTGCTAAATAGTGATCATTCGTCTTACACTTGACAAAAGTAGGGTGCTATTAAGTCTTTTTTTCCCCTATTTGTTGCTCCCCCCCAATTTTTACTATAGGAATGTATGTGCAAGTGGCTACAGTAACAGAGATGATAAAATGTCACCTTATACTCTTTATTGATACTGCACAGCAGCTTAAACTGCACCTGTAATGGCCAGAAATTAAGGGTAAACCCAAATGAGAAAATGTTCGAGGCAATTTTGGAGGAAAAATTTAAATGCAGTGTTAATTTTGTACCTTTAAACATGTGAGTTTCTTACTTTTCGGCTGCTTTCATGAGGGCTTCCACCGCAGCAGATCAGCTGGCATCCAGTTAATGATCTGCACATTGACTTGGCGCAGATTTTATGTTGGATGCCCTTCCTGACAGAACCCTCTTATTTTATCTGAACTTAGGACTGGCACTGGGTATGTACCAGCTTGTGCAGCCCCAGTGGCTGGGATTCAAACCCCCAACCTTGCAGGTATGAGGCAACAGCACTAAGAACTGAGCCACTGTGCCATACCTGTTAAACAGCTGAATTCAGAAAACTTCAAAATCCTACTTCTGATCGTAGTATGCTATCAATGCAGCTTGCTTTACCTTTGAGGTATGGATGTTTGGTGTACCTCACAAAACATGACTTTGTGTAATTTGGTTTGTGGTGGCAAAACTTGCAGAAAATACTGTAGAAGTTACCAGAATGTTCTTGTTGACATTGTTGCATAGTTTCGTAATAAGTCAGACTTCGTTACTGATGAACTAGTCATGGACTGACTGCCCACTCTAATATATACATGCATGTATGAGGATACAATCATAATTTCTATTTCCCTGAAAGAAATGAGAATGTTATTCAGATGCCACAAAGTGACTACTCAAAACATTTAATATATTCAGAAAAATTATTATAATCCTGCGTCTCAATTCCACACGTTTTATGTGTAAAATTCTTTTGAATGTATTAATGTAGCATGTTCTGAAATCTTGAGAGACCTGCAAATGGTGTTACTACACAAAAATCAAAAATGGGATGTATAATGTGAAATTCCTCTGAATTATTTACTTGTTCATTTTTGTGTTACATTAGCAGTTATATCATTAGTGGACATTGTAGAAGGCATCTTAAAAATTATAATGGTTTCCCTGCTTACACTTGATGTTTTTTTGTGGGTTACGCTTGCAGGAAATGGAGGTTGTAGTGCAAATGCTTGTTTTAGCTTAGTTGTTTGTTGCGCAGTTATCATCACAGCATCTGTAACGGGGTAGTTCGTGATCGCTGCACTTTGAGAATGGCTATTCAGGAGTAAAGTGGTTTGTAGATTAATACTTAACGGTAGACCTGTATGTTTTCTAAAGATTAAGATGAAGTAAATAAGATTAACAGTATATTCTTGAAGCAACTGTTTTATTTTTGTTACAAGGAATATTTGGTTGTAACTTAGTAATGCACAAACAAATAGGATGTGGGGGTGAAGCAGGCTGCCAAAAAGGGCTCTGTATCGTAGGCTTGTTGTATTGTAAATTTCTTATGGCTGCATGTAAGTTTAGGTCTTGAGAACTGGTTCTAAATTACCAACAACTGGGAATTTAGTAAGACATTTTAAGGTTCCACATTTTGATTCCTACATGTGCAGTTTCAAAGAACTATATGCACTGCAGGATTTAAGGGGTGGTCACCACTTTTCTCAACTACCAGCCAAAATGCCTCTGAAAGTTTACTGTAAATTATCATATAATGAAAAAGAAATTTAAAAAGTAGGAGCTGGTCATGTCCTAGCACTGTTTTGCATGTTAATGTTTCTTTCAAATGTATGAAAGTGTTTAATTTCCCTCAGTAAATGAATGTATTACTGCACTTAGCAACATGTTAAGCGTCAGCTTTGCACAGCTAGCCAGCAAGGAAGTTTAAATATTAAGGGTTTAGACGGAGTATATTTGCATATAACAGTAACATACGGATGCACTTTTCAGATAACAAACTTATGTAGACATGTTAAATATTTTTCACCTGCAAGCTGTAGCACAGAAGGATTTTTAAATTTGCAAAGTTTTGCGTGACCCGAAGCCACGTACATATTGTGTAATATAACATTTTCCAGTTATACCAGTGTGCTGTGTTGTCATGCTATTTGGTTTGTTGTTTTGCACGGTTTTATTTTTTGAATTTATACTGAGCTGTGTACATTCAAAATACTATTATTAATATTACGGGTCATAGGCCTATATTGCTGTTGTTCCTGCGTTTTTGTTTTGTTTTTAGGCAGTATGAAGAGAAGGCAGGACATAGAGCTGCTTTTTTGCAAAGAGAAGAAATGTTTAAATGTAATAGATCAGTAATAGTTTTAACAAACTATTTCTTAAGTTTGTGCTGTATTATAATGAGACTCAAGTCAGACACATTAATAGAAGGACATAACTGAATTTGTAGTCTGGTTCAGAAAGATAATTGTGGTGATTTGAAAGTGAATGCAGCGTCTTCTGAACTCCATGGTACAAACTTTCTGCCGTAATTATGTAGGTCCCAGATTTAAAAATCTGTGGTCCAGTTTTGGTTTCATTTTTTTTCCTTTTATTAATTTAATATTACATAGGCTAGAGAGTTTTTGTTTTAATAGTTTTTTTTCCCCCTACAAAACCATATAAATTTTTTGAAAACAAAGCTAACCAATATGTAAATCTTTCACTTCAGTGAATACCAGACCACAGTTGGTCCTTTTGTATATTACCTGAAAATGCCAAACAGTTGATACTTCATATATATTGAGATGGAGATTTTCCTGTTTTATAGGAATATTGTTAGTAAAATGTGGTAAATTCCTGATTTTTAGGGTGCAGTATGCCCTGTTGTCCCCATACAAGCTCTGTGTCCCACCCTGGCCGCCCCATACAAGCTCTGTGTCCTGCCCTGGCCGCCCCAGTTAAAATGTTCTGGATGCGCTACTGACTGGAAGTCTTCTTACCAAAAACTATTTAGATTGTTGCAGACGCATGCACACTTTTTTTTTTTTTTTTAATTATTTCTGGATAAATAAAGCCAGTTTATGCCATTGAAACATTTTGCCTATTTGTACCATATTAGAATGGGAACCAGGAATTGATAAGAACTGGATTCAATAATCAGAGTCAGATTTGGAATCGGTAAAACCTAAACGATACCCAACCCTACCAGCATATTTCTGCATATCTTTCATTTGACTACACCATCATCAATTTAAAAACATGCAAAAAATTGCTCCACATAATTTTAAACCAAAGAGCTGGAGTGTTTCTGTAGTGCAGAGATTGGCATGCTTTAGTTGCAAGTTGACCAGCATCGACAAGGTTGGCACTAGGGATGCGGTATTCGTTTTATTTTGCAGTTCGAATATTCGAAATGGCTATGTGTCAGACCAATGACATGTCGTGTGGCATTCCACACCACGTGGTAATCAGCGACATCAATCGAGGCCAGCATCACTGCCGTATATATTTCGCCACATTCGACGATTAGTATAAACAATGCGTTGGCTGCTAGTCAAGTCTGTATAATGTTCCCGTCAGAATTAGCCAGACGTTACCTGGCTATACCAGCTACCTCGACACAGTCGGAACGTTTATTTTCATGTACTGGTCGCATCATTTACAAAAGTCGCACGCGTTTGCTCTCTGAATGAGCTGAGTCACTGGTTTTTCTGTATACGAAACATGTAGACTCTGGCCACACGCCTTGACTTCGTAGAAGTAGACCTTTTTGAAGTGGAATTTGTTACATTGCTATTTTAGCTGTTAGTGTTAATGACAATTTAATTGCCTGTTTGATGCGATGTTTGAAAACAAATAAAAGCGTGGGTTTCACACAAGGAAAGCCGGCTGTACAGAAACGAACATTCGAATAGTAAAATATCAATTCGAATAGTAAAAAGTTAAACGAATATTCGTTATTCGAATATTCATCTGCATCCCTAGTTGGCACGCAGGTTCTTGTGTGGCTGTGTAACACTCAGCTGGAGTGGTTGTCTAATGTGGCTGGATGTGTTGTTACTTCAGTCATTTCAGCTGGAGCCTGACAAGGTGGACATGCTGGTTTTTCTAGCTAAGAATGCTTCACTTACCTACATGATTTCAGTAGTAACTTGTTGCAGCTACAGCAGTTTTTTTTTTTTTTATAGGTACTTATTAAGATTCTGGTTTGAATTTATATGTTTGGGTATGTTGCATTTTTCATGGTTTTAAATGTTAACAAGGGTTGGGTGAAAGACGAATAGATGAATGTGAAAATTCACAAATAATACTTGTCCCCACCTCCCATAGCCCATAACCATCTGCTTGCTTGACTGATAACATAAAGTCTATTTATTACCAAATTCTAAAGACAAAATTGTGTTCCCCACTCTCAAACTTCCCACTACAAAGCAAATCTAGTAATTCTACCTTTTATGGAGAGTCATGTCTGTTCCTCTTAGGAACACTTTCACAAGCACTGGCAGCTCTACATTTTGGACCCATTATTGAAAATGAAAATTAATTTTTAATATAACAGTTGCTGTAAAAAAACGTGAGATTCCACAGTCACAAAGACGCACCATGTGAGTGAGGCTGGGTGTTGAGACCACGATGCTTTTAGTATTAAAGGTGTAGTATGCCCTTAAATATTTAGATTGTATTATTTAATATTTAAGTGATACAAATAATTTTTAACATTCGTCTTATTTTTAATTTTCATCTTATTTTTGGCTTGCATATCGCCTGCAAGTTTCTGTGACCTTTCAACTAGCTCCAAATAGTATTCCTGTTTAATTGGTGACGGCCAACTTGCGAGTAACTGACCCCGTGAATGTGGAGGGACGGCTTTAACACACGTAATATGTAATACGGCTTACTATTTTTGCAAATACGTTTTTATCTCTTTTCATGGTGTCAGGATCTCACTGAATTTCTTCTTACCAGATTGAAGTCTGGGTCACTTTTTATATACAGGGTTATTCAAAAAGAATGAACCGATTTCATGATGCATTGCTTCAGTTCTCAAGCATCGTCATGGAATGAGTCAGTGACCATTTGAAAGAGGAGTTATCGAAGTTTGGAATGGCTGCCACAGGCGCGATGTAGTCGTGTTGTTCTTCTGGCAACGTTCAGTTGTTTACCCTCGGAATGGCGAGTCCTCGATCGTGATATGCTGATACGTGCCTGGGAGGAATTCTCTTATCGCATTGATGTTGCCCGTGCTGCAGGTGGTGGCCACATTGAACACTTGTAAGACAGGAAATAAAAGTTGATTGTGAGTAGAATACTTGTGACTTGAATGGAGTTTTGCATTACTTTTCCTTAATAAAATATTGCGTAATGAAATCGGTTCATTCTTTTTGAATAATCCTGTATCAAAAGTGTGTGTGTGTGTGTGTGTGTGTGTGTGTGTGTGTGTGTGTGTGTGTGTGTGTGTGTGTGTGTGTAAATATTGTTGTATTCTTAGTTTGTATTGACACGTTGGAATTGTATTTTGTGTGTGAGGCAGGTTATTTGCATAACCAATTGGCAGTATGTATGTTTTCAAGTCCCATCCTAAGTGCCAAAGCTAGTACTGTGCTGGAAATAAATGGGAAAAGGGAAGTACTTTTTTTTTTTTTTTTTTTTTTTTTTTTAAAGTACCAAAAGTTCAGTACTTTGTTCAGTGGAAAAACACCTGGTGTGGTATGTTGTAAACTGTGCAATGTGGCATTTAAATTCACCTATTTTAAATCTTCAGTGCAATTCCACATCATTAGTAAATGTCCACAGCTTCTGACAGTTAAAAGAAAGCCAACCTTTCTGTCCATAGCAAATAGTGAAACTGCAGTGAAGGAGGGGCTGTTTTGGCCACTGCCAATGAGAGTGGATGTGAGATGGACAGTGACCATGAGAACAAATGACAAAAAATGCCATGGATTTTTCTACTCATCTTGGGTAGCTGACATTACAGGTGGAATGGATAACTGAGTCATCTGTCACCAGTTCTGGGTGTGTACCCTGTGCAGTAGTGGAAAATAGATTGCGATTCTCTTTCACTAGCTAGTTTTGTAAGACGCTATTTGTGAATAGTTGCGATATCAGTGCCTTTAGCACTGGTATTCTCTGTCAGTGTGATAGTAATACTCCCCTCTCCTCCCATTGCTCATATATACTGTTCTACTAAGGTTTTACCAACAAATTTGAGCATGACTTCTGGGATTTTCTTCCATCTGGCGAAAAGAGGTCTCAGGCCCTGATTTCATCTGATAATCCCTGGTAGATGCCCACAGCTGGTGCCCAGCTAGTGATAGAAGTTACAGCCCCTAGCAAAAATTATGGAATCACCAGTCTTAGATGATGTTCACTCCAATAGTTTAATTGTGTAGGGGAAAAAAAAAAAACTAATCGCAGACATGACACAAAACAATTTTTATTTAACTTTCCAACCTTCTGGCTTTAAGAAACACTTTAAAAAAGTTGTCAATTGCAATTGTTTTTTTTTTTCTGATTAAGCAGAGGAAAAAAATATGCCAGGGGTTGTAGTATCAAAATTTGGTGCCCAACAATATCCCAGCGACTCAAAGCAACATCTTTTCTGCAAGTTTTGCCAGAGTAGCAGAGCTTGAATGAAATGAACTGATGGAAGGAAACCAAACAAGCATAGGTAAAACAAATAGCAAATAAGGCAGAGAATTTGCTCAGGGATTTTTATATTTGAATTTTTAAAAAATTATTCGAGTAATTGTTTCAGCCCTAGTGTGAATTTAACAGTGAATTTTACTTGCATGTATTTTTAGTAATGGTTTAGACGTTTTATGCCCTAAATTTCTAGGTGTTCTGTGTAACTGTGTTTTGCTGCCATACAGCTTCAGTAAGAACAATGCAAAGTGCCATTTTCCTCTTGTGTTACTGTAACTGTTTTCCGATTTTTGCCACAATTTTTGCATTAAAACTAGGGTTATTAATAGCTTAAAATATTTATTTGTAGTTGAGCACATGACCATGTCCATATTTAAACACAAAAACTATTTAAATCTATTAAATTTTCTGTAAATCGATATTTTTCAAGTGTTAATATTCTTATCAATGTTGAGGCTGAAGATGATTGCTATGTATACATTTGCATTTTAATTATAGGAAATCAGGTAACCTTTTCACAATCTTTGTTTTATATTGTCATAAACCCTCAGACAAAGCATTCAGCTTTTTACAGTTATATGAAACTCATAACCTTTTGGCAAACGCAAGGCCAACAACAGATTGGCACATTGGCCTGCAACTAAGTAGAGGTCACAGATCACACACTACAACAATGAAACGTCTGAGTGTATTCACCCTTACATGGGGAAAAATAAATTTCACTGAAATGCCTTCAGTTTTTTTTTTTTGTAACACAAAACAGTGACTTAAATATTCCAGGAACCCACACAGATCCAGCATTTACCAGTATGCTCATATCACATCACAACTCATTGGAAACTCAAGCCAAAGAATTGATCTTTCAACAATAGATACAGTAGGTACATTGACCAGTTAAAATGTTCATTTCAGTAAAGCGCGCACTCTGGATCCTGCACACCTCTGAAGCAAAACACACTGTAGAGTCGTGTCCAACCTTACATCTGCATAACATACATTTTGTTTCCTGACTCCAAATTTATGAATATGTTGCTGTCCAACCTTTGCTATATCCAAAAATGTGTTAGAAAACCTGTTACGTACTTCATATTTTCATAAGTTCTGTACAATCTTCTGTACGAAAATTAACTTGGAAATAATTAGATATAGAGGAAAAATATAGAAAATGTATCATAAACATTTTTGCAAAAGCACTGATGTCACTCAATGCGAAACACTTTCTGATCTAGAAAAGTCTGTTTATAAAACTAAGAACAGGGTGGATGCACAGAGCAGAAGATTTGAAGCCTGGTATTTAGAAAGTGGCCCACTTTAGTGCTAAATCAGTTCACAGCAGTACCTGCTAATAACTTTGGTCTTATCAATATACCCATCTGACAGGGCTGCTTGCTATTTTCCATTTGACACAATGCTAGAGGGTTACTAAAGGACAGGCGAAGCAAGGAGTAGTCATAATACAACCCGCATTAATGCTGCCAAAAATTGATTCCATTTATCACAACTTTCACAGCCATATTAAAAATTATAAATGAAGGAAAAAGAAAACCGAAAATGGGGGAAAAGTGCATTTCATACGACCTTAAGATTTTCAGGATGACCTCTATTACTTACTGTTTGTCAAAGCAGTCTGTGTTGATGTGTGCACTTGCTACTAATGTGTGTGGCTGACACAGCTGGACCCAGTAATTAGACAGGGGTACCTTTGGCCAAGTAATGTATTAAAACTGGTAAACATGTTTGTAGTCATGAATCATCTTAGCTATACAAGTAGTTGTGACCCCCCCCCCCTTTTGTAGTTCCTTTGCTGTAACTTTGGTTTGGTTGAATAAACTTGTAGACATAATGGTACATTAAGGTAATATTTAACTTCATCTGTTTGTAACGCTTGTGTACTTGATATCTGAAGTGAGGTTACGTGTGACTTGATGATTGTGTTCAGTTTGCCTAACAGTTAACACTGCACAGCTGTTAAGGGTAATTGGTCAACACCAAATGTTTACTCGTATGTTCTTAGGTTTTTATTCTTTGTGGTGCAAATCAAATGGAAACAATTAAAACTGCTAAATTTGGTTGTTCTATGAGGTTCTATATATTATCTAACTATATGTAAACTGCTTTCCCTTTACTGTTTTTAGTTGGCAAGATGTTTCACTATTGCGCAGTGGTCAAGAGGGGTTAAAATTGTACTATACATTGACACACTTTCAGTGTATTGTGCATTGTAGTTTCGTACTTTGCTTGGACTGTGTAATGTACCGTGTTGTGTCTAACATCACTGCAGTTTGCAATGCAAGTGTGTTTCTGAACTGTGGGTGAGGCTGGGCCATATGTTGTGCATCAGTGGTAAAAGTGAAAAACTACATATTTTTGACTCTTAAGGAAACACCTTCTGAGAAGGGCCTAATTGTAAATTCTTCATTCAGAGGTTTGTTGTGGCCTGCAAGCGGATGCACAGCATTACGCCCAGCTTTGTAACCCCCTCAGACGGAAGCCCGCTGTCTACTTTGATATGATGTCATCTGTTCTTACAAATACCGTTCTCTCCACCCCTGTGCTTTTCCCCCACGGCCATGTTGAACCCGGCCCCCCCCCCCCCCTTCACCACCCCACTCTGTTGATGCTGGTTCCACAGACTCTTCCCTGCCGACTATGAGCCAGCCATCAGAACCCCCTAATGGTGCTCCCACTCTTACAACAGGTCTCCTATAACTTTCTTCTTTGCACAAAGTACTTCACTGTTTTGTCTGTTCTGTGTCAGGAAATGGATGGGTTAGGGTACAAGGCAAAACTGTTAGTTACGTGTTTGCTGCTGTACATGAATAACACACTTGCATCCAAATTATTCATAATGTCAGTGTCTGTACTGTTGTGAGTTTATTCGACACTTTTTAGGGCAAATCTGAAATGATTTCTTACATCTGCAAATATTGAATTTGATTATAGAGTCAGACTTTTTGCAACAGAGAATGAACAGCAATCTTGTTGCGCTACAGGGTCACGTTTACTTTTAATTCTTTGCCTGAAGGCTAATTGATGTTATTTGGCCTTTTAGTATTTGAAAAAATATGGATCTTGCTACATGTCATTTTACCCCCAAAACAGTAAGTATGATGTATTGTTTAATGCTGGCTTGATGTCATACGCTATGCTGTTCCAAAGGTAGAAGTGCTGCCTTGTGTAAAATGAGTTCTGGAAAGGTATCTTAGGGCACTACACGTTTACTTCACACGTTTACTTGTGGGATTATCACTAGTTAGCTTTTCTTCATTTTTCCCCCAGATGGAGCTGCTTACTGCTTCCACTGTTGCCTGCCCTTTTTTAATTTACTCTGATCATATGAAAGTTTATAGCAAAAAAAAAAAAAAAAAAAGCCCAATACTGAACTCATTTCTTCCCTGGAGGTTATGTATGTAGAAATCCCCCAATTTACACTGTTGGTTTTTTTTTTTTGAAAACTACAAAGAATTCTATTTTAAATGGGGAAAAATGTGTTGCCACCCAGCCTACCCAAACCAATTCTCCAACATATTACTAAAGCACAGTAAAATTTCCATGCAACGTTCACCGTAGGGTTGTGCCACATTATAGAGATAGTAGTGTTTTAATGCAGATCCCAGTGAGACCTTGTATACAGGTACTGCATTATATCCACTTATATCTTACACACAGCAATAAACATTTAGTAAATTTGGCAGTAACTGTCAGTAATTTTTACAGTTACTACAACCACATACTGTAATGAACAGTAACATTTTTTGGTTGTTGCTTTTGCTTATGTTCGAGCAGCACACAAAGTTGAGACAAACCAAATTCTGAAAGTTTTTACAAATGTGCTTTGAATTTATTTTGTTGATGCTGAAATTTCAGTGTCAGAAGTTTAAGAAATATGCTGACGGATGGCTGTGTGTTGCTTGGTTGAAAAATGTAGTTGAGAAAGTCAGTTGTACATTGAAAATAGGGTATCAGAACTCAAAGTATTACAGCAATAAACGTTAAATCTGAAAAATAAAGCGTAGATTGGGGGATACCTATGTTGACTTTTAGAGCCTGTTTTATACCCTCCACAGCTGCGTGTGTTTGGTTGAATGTTTTCATGACCTTTTTGTGAGAGACATACTATTCTTTCAGATAAATGGATTTATGTATTTACAGTTTTGTCATTAAAACAAATGTGGAACTTCAGAACCTCTCAAGTCACAATATGACAATTTCCAAGTTGCCTTGAGGTTTTGTATTTCTTTGTGTCGTGTAGTCTCATTGTCACGTCATTTGATATGTACGTGTGTTCCTTCTGCATTGCTTTAAAATGGACAGGAGGAAGTGTTGTGTTGTGAAGACATTACCTTGTTCTGAAAGCGAACACTGTGATCCCCATGTATGTCAGCTGCCCCATGACAGTGGCAGTTGATTGTCAAACGTAGTAAAGTCATAGAAAAAGATGGTAAACAAATATGATTAAAGGAAGTGACAGAAGTCCAATTTGATAAATGAACTTTGTTTTCAAAAGCCCTCTTCTTTTTATTTACCCCTCCTTCCTGTCAGCTCCACTTCCAGAAGTCAAGCTGGCGGCATCTACTGGGAAGAAGAACAAGAAGAAAGTAGAGGAGGTGGTGGAGGAGGATGAGGAGGAATACGTGGTGGAGAAGGTGCTTGACAGACGGGTGGTGAAGGGCAAAATTGAGTACCTGCTGAAGTGGAAGGGCTTTTCTGAGTGAGTACACAAAGGAGATGGTGCTCCTCAATGTAGGTAGGACTCATTTTTCACAGGTTAAACATGGCATTATGTGGATTCAGAATGATGGCAGAGACCGTGTCAATGAAATGAAGGTAGACTGGAATTAAGGGGATTCTTCTGAAATTTGAGTTGTATGTTTTATGCCACTTTTTCATTTGCACAATAATAGTTAGCATTTGTACCAGTGTGTGGAGAGTGGGTGTTGGTAGTGCTGTTCACTTGTTAGCTCCTGCTGTTTTACTTTCTTATTACTTGGAGCTCTTAAATTTGTATATATGCCTTCAAATTATTTCGCACATGCTGCTATGTCTCATATCGTGGAGAGGGGCAGGTGCTCGGAGGAACTTGGATGTTTGGTCGGAGGAGAAAATATAACGTTGCTTGGAAGGGTCATTCAGGCACAAAAGGTGTTTCCACTTATCTGCTTAACTAGCAAACATGGGAATGATCTGTAAAGCAAACCACAGACTCCTGTGTTGATATGCTATTGTTTGCAGCTGTGTTGCTGTCTTTGTTAGGTTTTTGCATGTAACTGCACATCACTGAGTTAAACGGGTTTTAACGAACTGTACCCTCTCAAAGGAAAAGTAGCTTGTTCCGTTCTGTATTTTGTTGACAGAGCGCAGTGTTGCTGTGCCAGTGGACATGCACCAATGGGTGTTTTTAAATCTTTGATACTGCTCTTCATCTGTTTGTTTTTTTTTTTTTTTTTTTTAATGATCAGTGAAGGAAAAGATATGTATCAAACAGGTGAGGAATTATCCACATCTCCACGATGTGTATCCTCTCCTCAGCCACAGGCAGGCTTGTCAGAATAGCTGTTGTGAAATTGGAAGTATATTAAACTACACACATTGAAAAATACATGTGTGTACATATTTTTGTCCCAAATGTGAATCTAACAGACTTTATTTTCAGTCAATGGGGAAAGATGTCCGATAACACAGCGGGACGGATACAGCCACAACCCAGTTTTACAGAGATATAATAAGTCATTTAGAAGTAAAATTTTCACTCAGAACTTTTTTTCTTTCCTCTTAACCATAGTACTTTGCATGGCCCGCTGGTTCTGGTAGCTTTAGCATGTTAACAGGTGTGTACACTGGTGCTGCTGGCTTCTCATGTTGAGTATAAACCCTGTTCATCGTGCTGGCTGTGTAGGTGCTACATCATATTGCTAGTGTCTTCTAAGCCATACTTTCCTAAACTGATCCATAGACCGTGTGTGTGTGTAAATTGTAAAATTATATATATATTTTTTTTTTATAAAAAGGGCAGTTTTTATTGCATATTGCATTTATAATTTCCAACATGTTCACAAAATAAAACTTTCATAAAGAAAAAAAAAAGTGACTAATCAGTCTTACTGTATGTCAAAAGTGAGCTGTCAGCATCCTGCCCCAGTCAGGCCCATATTAGGAAAAATGTAAAAACAAACTAGATTAGCATGTGTTTTTTTTTTTGTTTTTCTGGTGCTGATGAGAAACAGCTGGTGGGTTAAGTCAAAGTCAACTTTGTTGTCAATTCTTCTATATGTACAGGACATACAGAGGATTGAAATTATGTTTCTCTTAGTTCCGCGGTGTAATACAGATATCACACAAGAGAAGACAAACACCAAATAACACTAGATAAAAAAGAAAGACAAACACCATGTAACACAGACAGAAGTGGATGAATGCTGGATGCAATAGCAGCATGGAAATATTTTAAATGTATGTACATATGTGGAAATGTAGTGCAACCTAGAAACCTACGCATCCAATAGAGCACCCAATCTGTCAGACTTGAGTAAAG